>VZSV01000094.1:156648-172983 GCA_013398735.1 Nothocercus julius | reverse complement strand
GTTCCCGCAGGAGGGAGCCGAAGCGCGTGTTCCCCGCCGGGGCTGCGCGGCGCGGGGCTGCTCCGGCCGCCCGCCGCGATGCGCGCCCGCCTAGGGCAGTTTCTTCGCCATCAACTGAAAAAACACCCCAAACTTCTCTCTCTCTCCCCCCCCCTCCATTTTTTTTTTTTCCTAATCTGCAACGCTTTCTTGCCTTAGCGTTACACGCTTCCCCCGCTGATGATAATTTCCGCGGTCTCTATAGCCGTGCGTTTTCCCCGGATTGAAAGGGAGGCTGCGACAAAAGCAGATTCATGTGTTGGGAGGGAAATGGCAGGGAAAGCTCACGTTGGCCCTGAAATGGATTGCAAAATGCAATATGTAAGTCAGGCTGATTTTAGCGAGAGATGAAGATCCTCATTAAAAAAAAAAAAGGCCAGCCTACGGTTAGTTTCAATTAAAAGTATATCTGGTATAGCCTTGTGAAATTTAATATTGCATGTTCCCGAGTAAGCTGTGTAGCATGCAATGGCAATATTTTAAAAAGAGAGAGGAGGAGAGAAAATAAACCGATTTTTTTGGTTTTTATTTTTTATAAACACTGCAGTCTATGCAGGTAATGCACGTTTTGCAGACCCGTGCACGCAGGAGCCTTCTCCAAGCGACGCCTGTACCACTTAGCTCTGTGACTTTGACCTCGGTGCAGCGTCGCAGGAACTTGCTTACCCGAGTTGAAAGGACCGGGGTTTGGTGGCAGTAAAAGGTAGAAGAGGGCACAGGCTTTCGGCATCTGACCATTGTTGCTCTTTTATTTCAAAGGGGTTAATAGTACCCAAAGTTGCCTAGCACTGTAGCTCTAAAATGGAGAATACTTGTACTGTCTTCCTTCCCTGAATTATTTCCAAAGTACTTAAGGATTTATTGGGCCAGGCACCAAGCTATGGCTGAGGTGCTGTGTTGCGGCTAGTGCTGATTAGGTGATTGATTAATTTCTAATTGATTTTTTTAATTCAAAAATTCATTCAAAATCCTTGATGTTAAAATGCAATTTAAGTTGAAACTGAATTGCTTTGCAGCCTCTTCTCAAAGCCGTATCAACCTAGTCAAAATGCCAGTGGAAAATGGCATAAGCCGTTTTTGGTGATTTTTGTTAACTCTTTTGTTTCCTTGTGATGAAGTCCTTGACCATATCTCAGTACTTTGAAGTGGAATGTTTATTCGTACTATGTTTATGCCCAACACCAATAATAACAGAAAATATTGCCCTGCGCAGGATATAAGGCAAACATTAAACTGCAGCCCTAACTTAATTGCCAGATGATTTTGCCTCTTTTAATGGCTGCTGCCCTTCGGTGCTGCCCTAATTTGGTTTGTATTCCCTTTTCTTGCAAGGGAGGTGGGCTGCAAACATAAACTTGAGCACTTCTGAAGGCGGGCTCGCCAAAAGCACGAGTTTCCCAGCATTTCCGCGCTGCTCGGCAGCGCACTTGGGCTCGCAGCGCTTGGAAGAGCCTCCCTGCCAACTGTACCGCATTCCTGCTGCCCTGCCTTTTTCCCAGGGCTCCCAAGGAAAGAGCATCCCAGTTCTTCTTCACTCTTGGGAACGCACACATTGTTTCAATAATCCGGGCAATAAATGCTAATTAGTAATGCTTAAGGACCCTACCAGTCAGAGTAATTATCATAATTTACCTCTTCCTTGTTAAAAAACATTTCTTGCTGATTTTAATTTTTTTTCAGCAATAGTTTGTGTGTCTCATTTTTTGGAAAGCACCTCTTCTTGCATTAGCAAGAAGTACATGGGTCCACTGGTACACTGATACTCATTTCACATGTTGAGTAGGGAACTGGAGCTAAAGCTAAACATATGTACAGATTTTCCCACACGTAAAATTTTATTTTAAAACAGTTATTTTTTCCTTTTCCTGCCCTCTTTGTTCCCCCTCTTTTTCAGCACCACCAAAAACCACTCCGAGGGGGAGAACAAAGGAAATCACTAACTATAAAGGCATCATTAAGTATGAACAGCAACAACGAGATAGCGTGTGATATGACAACATATTTTATTGCACGAAAGTAGAGATAATTAAATAATTCAGTGGTATTCTTAGCTAATTAGCACAAAGATCTTTCAGAAGCCATCAGGAAAATGGATCTCATCAAATCTAATAATATGCTACATTTCACAAATACCCCATATTTTCCAGTGTTGCTGCTACTCCACCACCTGATACAATAACATGAAAGGTTACAAATATGTGCAATTTAATTGGGCTGTTTTTCAAGATAATCTTTTCTGCATAAAGTGATTAGCTAATTTGAGAAAGTGCATATATAAGGCTGGAATTTCAAGTATTAGTCCATAATGGGGAGGGGAAAAAAATCACAGCGTCAGGAAAAAAAAAAAAATCTCTTATAAATGATCCATTAAAAAGGTGAAACAAGGCGGGAATCCATTCCTGGATTGCTAGTGACAAGGCTGATTCATTTTGGTTTTGGCTTGAATGAATGCTGGAGTCTGAGATCCTTTTGTAGAGTTTCGCAGGGACCTGGATTGCCTGTTTTGTGCTTTTCTCAGCACTGAGAAGCGCCTGGCAGAATCTGGGAGCTCCGCTTTAATGCAGGCTCTTAATTTCAAGGCCAGAGCCTGATCTTATTTTGTATAAACTAGCCAGAAGAGCATTCTTGTGAGCAACGCTTTTAGGTCCTCAGTGGAACAGCTGTAACTAGAGTGCTACCTGGGGTCATGGGCAAACACTTTTTCCTCGGGGTGCGTGAATTTTTAGCAAGGGTCAGAGCCTATGTGTGATCGCAAGCACGAGTCAGGTTGGCAACCTACAGATGCTGTGTACAGGGCCATAGGCTGCCCAGACAAATACCTGCAGGGCGTTGATACTGCTACTGGAAAAATCTGTTAGGCATGTTTAGTAATGAGGTGCACCAAATATTATTCACAGTATCTCATTATACTTCCTTGAGCTACACGTATACACAAGTTCATGTGATGCATTTACAAGCTCTAATTTACTCTATAGCTGTTATATTCAAGGTTACTTTTTCCTCTGCTAGACAAAGGAATGGCTGAAAAATTGCCTTTCTCAGCCAATTAAACATCTACTGTTTTAAGTAAAGGCCAGTATGTAGCTCAGCCTTAAAATAGCGGAAGGGGAGGTACACGGGACTTTTAGATGCAGCACTAGTTGCTTTTTCTCTGGGCGCAGACTGAATTTGATGCCAGTGTTAACGCTTACGGTGCACAGTGACTGCATGGACTCCCCAGACGAGTAATGCTGTGGGGCAAGACCCTCTGCTTTGTGATTATTTATTATGTGTGTGTGAGGTGCAGCCTATGGGGACATCTAGAAATTTTGCACTGCCTAAAACGGAAGAGATTCTTCCCTGCCCAAAAGAGTTGGGGACTGGTTATAAAAGGTAGGTAGAGAGATGAGGAGAAGAAAAAGCACCCAAAGGTGTAGTGATTTTCCCCAGGAAATGCTGTTCATCCTTAGCAAAGCAAGGCCCCGCGTCCCCTGCCTTGCAGGGCTGCAGTGCTGGGCAGCGCCCGCTCTTTGTGTGCGGGGTCTGCCGGCTGCGCTGCGGTTGCTGACGTGCCAGGGGACCCACTCCTGCAGCCTCGGCTGCAAAAGCAGACGGTACTTCCATGAGCAAGCCGTGCATTTTCTCCTCTTTTGTTTGGTGCTGTTCACCTAAGGCTTTGACAGCTGTGCTTGATATATGAGGGTATTGCAACTGAAAAAAAAAAAAAAAAAAATTTTGTTTGGTGCTGTTCACCTAAGGCTTTGACAGCTGTGCTTGATATATGAGGGTATTGCAACTGAAAAAAAAAAAAAAAAGATATTCAAGGTGAAAGATCAGTCTCTGATATACCTGGTAGCCAATGTGACTGAGACCATGTACTACAATTGTTTTTATTTAACAACTTTTCCTATGCTGTAGTCAATGAATCTTTGATTTCCTGGGCTGCAATGTCTGATGCTTGTAGAATTATTTGTTTGCTGTCTCTTGTATCCGTTGTGTTATGCTCGCAGAGCTCTACCTCCAGCAGCGTCCTAGCAGAGTGCACCAGTGGGGCATTGGATATAAATTGTATGTTCTCTAAAGGGCAGGGAGGGGGGAACAGAGGGAAGGCGTACATGATAAACAGGCTGTGCTGTGCAATGTGTGCTTTTCGTGCCACCTTCAAGTAAGGATTGGTCTTCAGCCACGTACGTTGTGATCAAGGATGGCTTGGACTTCTGAGAAACAAGGAGTAGGTTAGTTCCTGCAGAATTTGTTTCTTGCTGTTGAGCCTCAGACCACGGCTACTCAAACGGCCAGCGTCCTGAACCAAACGGGATGGCACATGCTGTTGTGTAACTTCGAAGATGGCACAAAAGGGACACCTTTTAGGACACCTTCGGTCTCCTATATGCCAAAGAGGAGGCAGCTCCTGAGAGAAGCCTCCCTGGGGCTCCTGCAAAAGCTGCACTGCTGCTTCGGCTCCCAGGAAGGCTGTGTTGGCTGATCCAGGCCCTTATGCACGTCTCACTTGACTGCCCTGCTGGTAACTTCACTTTTAAGATGAATTATGCAAGCAGCGCTGCGAAGCATCAGGCATCCAGGAGCTGGGGACGGGAGAAGAGTCCTCTCAGTGTATGAACTCGTTTCCGCGTGAAGTCTGAGACTCACCTGGATTCCAGCTTCTCCAGAAAGGACAAGAGCATTCAAAACGGAGATTGGTGGACTTTGTTTTCCTGTGCGTTTGTGCCTGTATCATGTCTGAACCTGCAAAGAGTATAACTGGTTATTCCCAAGGAACCCAGTAAATGGTCAATCTGTAAATCAGTTACCCGCTTGTGCTTGTCTCATTTTGTCATCCCCTTTCCCCTCTCCTCCACGGTGTCACCTTGCTTTAGAGCATCCAGTTCCCCCTGGGACTGGGTTCTTCCTGGGCTGAGAGGGAGGAGAGGACAAGGGAAAAATTACCACGTGGGAGGAAGGATGGTGGGCTGAAGTTTGGAGCACCTCATGCACGGATTGATCAGAATTTGCTCTCTTTTGTTCTGTTGTATTTTCACTTCACAGATACCCTGCAGGGCGAGATGATTTTAAAGGGTGTGTTGCATCTTACTCTTGAAGGCCAAAGTAATATATTAAAAGCTCTTGAAATCTATGTTTCTCTTTCTCCAGAATTTCATAGGTAGTTCAGAGATAACACATTAGCTTAGCCATAATGCCTTTTATCCCATTTTCCCTTTTGATCTTTTTTTTTATGTGACCTAGCATCCAGGAGGCAATTTTGGGGTAAAATACAGGTTTTGAAAAAGACCTATATATAAGTAGAGGGAAGTCCTGATTTTGAATTATTGGTATTTCACTTGTTCTATTTATGTCTGTTGCTCTATTTGGAATATAGGAATAGATGGGTTAAAAATAGTGATCAAAACCCAGTAAAACATGAAATTTTGATGCAACTTTCAAAAGTGTTCAGAAAGTATCTGAAATCCTTTTTTTTTTTTTTAGGCAGCAAATTATATATATGTTTTTTTCTTACTATCGTGGCACACAAGCTAACGTTGTGAAAGCAAGGCTAATCACTGCAGGTTTTCCATTTTGCCTGGTTTAGGATGACCTTTTTCCCCCTTGAATTCCAGCCGCAAGACGAAGCCCCAGCCTTTTCCCATTTCCAAGGAGGTCTCGGCTGGTCCTGGAGCATGTGCAAGTGGTGCAAGTTCAGTGGGGGCTGTACGCAGGCAGAACAGGACTCCCACACTTAAAACGAGCGTTTCTCACGAGGAATCTCTCTCATCCCAAACGTGAAACGGCATTGGGACGGAGGGGAGGCGTGTTTGCGCATTTATCTGTTCAGTTGAGATACACAACCCAAGGTCTCCCCTGTTGTTCAGGGACAGATGTCCAAGGAGAAGTTTTGTCCCTTTGCCACGTGTGGTGTGAAACCTTTCTTCTTATTATTTTTTTAAATCTTATTTTGGTTTTGATACACAAAAGGAAGCAACACTGTTGTTGGGAATATTGCCTCACTTAGAAATAAAAGGACAAAATACTCTGGGATGTGTTCGATCCTCTCCAGGTTGGAATGTATCTCGCTGTTGGAAAACAATGCGGGGTTTAATGTTATAAAGCATATGGAGCAATATATGTGAGTGTTTTGTTCACATATGATCGTACCTCATTATTTAGCAGTGCATCATGTCAGCAGCGCGTTCCGTCTGTGGATCTCAAGGCAGTCCGTGCGCAGAACTGAATTAACTCTCTCAGGTGCCCTGTGAGGTGGGTATAGACACGCTCCTGCCCCTTGTTCACACGAGGGGAAATCACATGCAGAGAATTAAATCCCGTATTTTCAGGATCCTTAACCTCTGTGTCCTCCTTTCCACAACTTAATTTTCCTGATGGCATGGAGGGAGGCTTCTAATTTTCAATGCAACTATTCAAAAAAAAGAGATCAAGGATGGTAGGAGGAAGTGTCATTTTATTTTATTTTTGTTTTTTCCCTGGGGGAAGGGAGGCACAGTTTGGCTTTAAACCCCGAGTTTTGCTTTTCAGGCTGGGGGCTGGTTATGCTGTGCAGAGCTCCTGGGATGAGGAGGACACCGGGGAATCTGAGCCTAAAAGCCCCAGTGAGAAAGTTTGGCCTAAGTGTTTTGCCTGAGATGGCAGAGTTGATAATTGGATTTCGGTTTTCTGCGCTCCAGTCCATTACTGCGACTATAAATCACAGGGCCTGCAATCGCTTGTCTAATGCATCCTCCGTCCTGAAACGCTTCCTCTGCAGCCTGCTCCCTCCGTGCCTGCCGGGAAGCCCCGCGTGCGGCTAACGCGGCCGCCGGCGCAGCAGCCCACGCAGCGGCGGAGGCTGCGAGCCCCTCCGGCTGCCGCGCACCACAGCAAATCCCCCACCGCGGGCGCCGCTTCCTTGTTCCGTAGCTTTAGTCTTGGGACACACGTTCGCTCTCCACGCAGAACGTCAGGGATGGGATGGGGTTCGTGTGTCCCCGGGTTGCCCAGGTCCAGCGCAGTGCCAGTTCACGCATGTGGCATGGGGGTGCCCGAGGTCATGGGTCTGCAAAAAAAACAGTCCCCGTGTGAACCTGCCCTGACTATTAACCTCAACGAGACAGTACCGGGTCATGATAAAACCCTCACTGATTCCGCACACGTTTCCTCTGCCATAAAACTTGGCCTCGCAGGCAGCATGAGCCAGAGCTCCGCTTAGGGATCCGTAACAACAAGGTGAAGCTGGGAGAAGCAAACTCCATCAGGTAACACACAGACTAAGTGCTCACCGAAAAACAAGACAGGTTTTCGTCGTGGGCAGCATTAACTGAGCTGGGGTATGAGGCTCCCTTCGCTTCCCTGGCCCGCAGGGCTCCCAGCCGAACCCCTGCCCTGCCATCCCAAGCCTTGGGGCACCGTGGCGCTCGGAGGCTCTGCTGGAGGAGTCCCCCCAGGGACCATACCTGCCCGTTTTGGCAACAGCCTGCCCTGACTTTCTACATCCTAAGGCCCCGTATTTCTTTCTGTATGGGCCTAATTGTGCCCTGCCTCCTGCTAAAAGAGAAGACAATGGCAACAGGCCTTCTAGGGACCTCCCTGCACCAGCTCCCTAGGCAATTAATTCTTGAAATCCTCTGCATTGTTGGTACATCTGCATTTCATCTATAAAACCAAGCTCTATTTTTCTGATAAAATAAAAGCAAAAGAATAGATGGTTAAAAGAATGAGAACTTATGCCCATTTCTTTCTACTTATGTGTCCTTTTTTTTTTCCCTGAGATTTAGATTTTTCTCTATAGCCAGTGTTTTCATGGTCTCGCCTCTGTCCCAATAACTGGGGCAAATTCTTTCTTGATCTGATTTTGGTGACCACATTCGCACCCTCTGCTGCTAGCAGGAATAACTCTCTTCCTGTGAATTCCGTCTAGCTCTGTTTCTCTGCTTGGTGGCAAGCTGGCACAAAAGCAGTGAAGTCAGAGCATTGTGCCTCAAGACCAAAGTGCTTAGTTTTGGTTATTCTTTATATCATGTGTTTGAGAAAGATGGCTATCGGTAAAGATGGCTCTGACATGCTCTAATGTCCTCCAAGCTGCCAACAGACACCTGTAACCCTGCACAAATCAGGAAACCGTAGCCTTTACAGTTACCTCCACACACACACTGCCAGCCCAGAACCCCAAAATGGAGATTTAGGCCCCTTCTCACCATTCGGCTTTCCTAAAGAGATCCAGCTGAAACAACCAGAACGACTGGCACCGGCCTTTCATCTGCTAAGGGTCTAATGGGATCCCTTTGTGTTGATTTTAGCACTTTCTCTACTTGGCTGTACTAAAGAATCCACTGCAGTAATGCCCAACCTTTTATTACTGTGCCATGTTATTCATGAATTATTCCAGTTTCATGGTTATTTTTGTTTTGGCCTGCAGCCTGTTTTAAAATATTTGTAAGACAAAAGAAAGGAACACAAGTTTTTCCACTTGCCGTCTGTCTGTCTAGAGCCCTAAACATCTTCCAGCTTTGGGAATCTAGTTTATAGATTACGAGCTTGAGCATACGGGATGGTGTGAACCCAGAACTTGGCATCCTTGCACACCGGTGGTTAAAAGTTGACCCACCTGCAATGATGCTTTCTGGTGTATTTTGGATGGTAAATGATTTCCACTGAGATCTAGGACCAGCAAGAACTTAGTCAGCTCAGTGACTACACGATTTTATGCCGGGATAAGCAACGGTCCCGGTATTAGTGCAGCAGGAGAGCTGACGGGCTGTGCTTGTGCTTAACTCTCATGGCAGGCCCAGAGCAGTTTCCAAAACCCTGAGCACACAGGCGTAGCTGAGTGCTCATCCCCGTGATTGAGATCCGAGGCTTTCCTCCCCACCAAGCCGCGTGCTGGTTGCATCCCAGCACTGTGAGCTGGGTTAATCGAAGCCAGTACTCAGGACAGCGGTGCCCACGCTTACGTTGAGCTTCTGAGGAACAGACATCTCACAGTCACCTGCACTGATGCTCAAGGCGAGGAGTTTTTGCCTAATTTCAGTGGCAGGGAGGATTTCCTGTGCTGCCCAGGGCTCCATAAACCTCTTAAAAATAGTGAAGCCAGGCAGTGGTATTAAGCAGCGCTGCGTGATAAGGGCTATTCCCCCTGCCCTTCGGTAACAGTGGATCCGTCCATCTAATATTCCATTGCACAAACTGACATCTCTTCTAAAAATAGATGTCTGCACATTCAGTCAATGGAGTAATCCAATTGCCTGAACATTCTTGGGTGCTTTATCATTTAAATTGCAATAAATCACAGCGTGCCACAAGCCGTATTGAGTTGCATCAAGTTACATTCCCACCAATAACATGCGGTATCCAGATGAAATCAGTGTGACATGACGTAACTGAACCGAAAATTTAATGCATGCACTGTTTTGTCGTCAAAAGTTAGGTCTCTTTTAAAAATCAGAAGAATTTTATTAAAATTATTGCCAACACCACATTTTGACTCACTATTTCTCCCTGTTATTTATTTTACATAATGAGCATATAAGCCTTGCCCTGAAGTCCATTGAACTCTATGGAAATACTACTACCGATTTCAGAGTTTGGATCTGGCCTATTGGGGTGTTCTAAGTAAAATATTATAGGATCAGCGTAGTGCATGTTTTAGGACAGGCGGACTATCACACTAACGTTCCTGTGAAACAGCTATCATTGTCTGGAAAATTTTTCTTATGTTTAACTTATTTTTTCCTTTTCTTACTAAAAACTATGGGAGAAAATATTTTAAGGTCTCCTAAGTAGGCCTTTATTACTCAGAGTAAGATTCCCCTGGACCACCTTAATGAATTCCCTCTTCTCCTTGGTCTTAGATGTGTTTCAGATATTTATACAAGATGTATGAACATAAAAGGATTATTTATAACATTGTTGTTTCCGAAAGAGGGAACTAAAGCTAAACATAATCTGGTTCAATCCTCAGCTAATGTAAATCATTCTAGCTCTCCTGTAAGTTGCTGATGAAATGGCTCTGTGGACCCCGGTTGAGGACCGGTTTCTTCAGGAATAGAGGGAGGGAGAGCACTGCGCAAAATTGAAGGGAACAAAATGATGCTCTCTGTAATGATATCTGTGGCTGGCCAGTGTGCTGGAAAGTCCTCACAGATTTGGTCCAGGTGGAGATGTTAGGATGTTATGGGAGGGATTGCCAGAGCTTACGTAATCCTCCATAGCGCAGGTGGGATGCCAGTGCAATGCATTGAGACTAGCTAGAGTTGGTGGCCCAAATAATTATATAGGGCTCCTGGGGAGGTGACCTAGAGTAAGGGCTCTGCTTTGCGTGCTAATTGGGAGGTAACTGAGACGGCTGCACTGATCTTAGCTCTGTGATCTGCCCTCCACTGCAGGGTGAGGCCTCCCTGGTTGTGCCCTCCGCACTGCGGAGTCCCAGGGACAAGCTGGAAGCACCCGTGGGGTGAGGTGGTGCACCATGCAGTAGGTGGCTCTGGGGTAGAAGAAGGGTGACTGTTAAATCCGTCTCCTTTCCCCAGGGTAAGAGGCATTTTGGGAGATAATGCAAGGTAGTGACTTGATGAGTGAGAACTCAAAAGCAGAAGGAGAAAAATGTGGGAAAGAGGAAAGGAAGCCAACGAGGAGGATGTCTCCTGCTACAAACTGAGCTTGGTTGCAGAAGGCCGGTTGCTGTGTGTGTTTCACCCTCACAGCTCAGGGTCACTCGACGTGGGACCCACCATGGGAGATGGAGACATCCCCGCAGCGTAGCCGCAATGTGGGGCAGAACCTGCCTTTCTGGTGTCCTGCTGAGCAGCCCTGCCGGAGCTGATGGAGGGTGAGGAAATGTCTCCTCCTAACCTGCTTAAAATGCTCTGCTTCCTATTAAACTGTCTTTTTCAAACAGGACTTTTAAACTCTGATCGAGAAGCGATAGCACATGCAAACGTGAAGGCATTTGTAGGGCGAGCTGCTGCTCCTGTCCTCCTCTCCTGAAAGCTGCAATGAAAAGCAGCTGCTGGATGTAGCCTTTGGGAGAAGCTCTGCTGCAGTCAGAACAAATCCATAAGCAGAGCTTAATGTTCCACCCTTCTTTCTTCACATGCTTTAGAAAAGTTAATTAAATGAGGCTGGGATTTGAAAAGTGAGAAGTATCATTGCCAAACCAGCTCCTCAGAGTTCCCCTTATTGTTCCCTCCGACCAGAACATCAGCACAGACCTCATTCCTACTACTTACATACCATATTTCCACAAACTTAATGGTTACAATGTGGTAATGAGCAATAGCGTACCAGATGTTCGGATTAGATGGGCCTAATGGCCATGTTATAGTTTGTAGGGTAAATATAATAATTATTAAAAAAAGCATTTTAAAGGCACAGAAACCAAACGACAGGAAAATTGAACAATTTGCCCCAAGTTTCACATTAAGTCATTGGCAGAGTGAGGGGAATGGCTAAGCTAATAACATGGCTCTATCGGCAGCAGTGGAAAAACTGCGGCGCTGTCCTCACGTGGCTGTAGGTGTTAAGCCTCAGGCAGGGCGTGTGCGGCGGTCCTGCACCCAGAACAACGTGAACCTCAGCCTGGTGCACCCGGGTCTCCTGCACCCTGCGTAGGCACAGCCCTGCTGTGGAAGGGATTTCCCACATTCATGACATCCTATGAAGTCCCGGCCAGCTGTAGTGTAGTGAAGCAGCAGAGACAAAAACCTTAACAAATGAGGCCAGGAAGGAAATGCGGCTCTAATTCTTTGGCCAGAAAGACTCTCTGATGAGCAGCAGTTTACATGACTACAAACAGACAAGAACCCTCTGGGCTTTTCTTTTTTTTTTTTTTTAAATCTTGTGGTCTGCATATTTATAGGAGAAAGACGCCAAGAAATATCGAAGCTGTATGTCCTCTTCGTTTGGTAGTACAGTTCCGCAGGCTGTGAAGTTGAATCTGTGCGCTTGGACAAGAAGAAGACCCAATTTCCCTGTCCTTTTTCAGTGAGGACTATGTGAGCTTGACACAGAGACCCTCCATAAGCCTATAGTGAGGTTTTCAATATCTAGCCATAAGGTTAAAGATTACCTAGTCCATTCATGCTCAAGGTCCTGGCAGGAAACTTGGTTTTCACGCTTTACTATGGTTTTCCTAGAAATGTTGACCTGCATTCCTTGGAGTGTCATATACACTACCTCGTTGGCCTTAGTCTTTCCTAACTGAGTGGCCTGCTTATCAAAGTGTGAGAGCTATCTTAACCCCTCACCCGCTTCCCAATGTCACCGTAGGAGACTCTCCAACTCTTATGAAAACAGGTAGGTTAACTGAATAGGCTGCTGCTTCTCGTACTCCAAATATTTGGTGGTCTTTGCCACTACAGCTTGACTCCCTCCATTCTCCGTCCGTATACTCCCTGTCTCCATAGCATCTGAGAGCCGGCTTTCTACATAACACATTTCCACGAATAAGTGATTCGCTTTTGCTCACCGTTTTCCTGGACATTGCCCTAGTCCTGAAAGGCCGTTTTTGTTTTTTTTTTTTTCCAAGTGTGAAGACTGCTAAGTTGGCATATCCTTAATATAAATAGTAACAGCTATCTCAGTATGAGTCAGCAGCTTCATCATATCAGGATGTACAAACATGAGTGTCTTTAAAAGCCCCTGAGCAGTAACTATGGCCCTGTACCTAACGGTGACCTGTTTTTGGTGCAGGACAGTGTCTTCTCCTTGATCCACACTACACTATTCACTCCGCTGGAAAAGCAGCAAGAGCGGCTCAAGGATTGGTCTTCTGGCAAAAGTAGCTGGCAGAACTACATCTTTTTTTAGTCAGGAGAAGAAAGGGCTGAAAGCAAAACTTGAAAATTGCTTTCAACTACATAAAACACAGAAGCAGAGGCGGAGTAAATTGATCTCCACATGCACTGAAGATGAGGCCCATAAGACAGTTCTCTCCTATGATTTTTCTCAAAGAATAAAAAAATATTGTGCCAATAGAATTTGACAGAAAGAGGATCTGCTGGATTACGGTGTGCAGCACAATTTGCCTCTATTTGTTGGTCTACTGTGGATTGGTGACAGGCTTTTCTCTTTTTTTTTTTTTCCCCTGGCTTCCTCCTTGGCAGTCCATTTAAAACTGGCTCATATTTTGTTATTACCTCTGATGGTTAGCAAACGGCCATATCTGTGAGTTAACTCTCATTTATGATCTTCTCATAATGATAAAGTGGTTCTTTTAAAAGTCCCATTGCTTGCCAAAAACCTATTATTGCAAAAATCTAAAGCCATTTCCAAAATAATTTATTGGACAACTGCACTCTGAATGAGTAAGAAGCATTAGGAAGGCTCTCGTTTAATACCAGCAATCAAATACATTTTAATGTACCCATAACCGGCGTATCCAGATGCCATGTATTTAAGAGTAGCGTTTCGTCTCTCCAAAAGAACCATATTCCTCAGCCTTCCTTTTACAAATGAGGCAATTGTTTCTTGGATAATTTTCAGGAAGGACTTTTGACCAAACTTGCTGTGGGCCTGCGTAGCAAAGAGAAGCAAAGAGCAAGCAGCAGAGGACGTAGCTGCATAGGCAGGTGCAAGGAGAGAGAAGTTTCTCTCGCCCATGTCCAGCGCTGGCCAAACCAAGCCAGCTGCAGTCTGCAAACCAGGCGGCCCTGTTAATGTGTTGGGATATACAAACTAAGGCCGGAGCTGGTTCACATCCAGCTATCGAAGCACACTGAAATCAAGGAAAGCTATGCAACTTTCCACCAGCATGTAATTCTCCCAGGGAATCCCCGTGAGGCTGAACCATGCCGTCCACATTTGGGCTGCAGTCTGTTGGAGTCCGGATGCGAGCATCGTAGGGGAAGACCTGATTTCAGTAAGCATACAAAAACGTATTTATTTGTGTTAGTTCATCAGGATTTTATAAATCATTTCCTCAAGTGAACACAAGATCATTCAGAAATGGAAAAACCTTGGTGAGTTATTTCCTTTTTTTGAGCCTCTGATACTAAAAATTTGCAGATTTTTAAAAAAATTGCAGGAGTTTTGTGACTCATGAGGGCTGTAGGTGGTAGTATTTGTTTTGGTGTCTGGAATCCCAGTGTCAAACTTGTCTTTGTCAAAAGATTGATACGACGTTGGTTTTGGCGAGAAACATGCTAGGAGAAAGGACATCACTTAACAGATACTTAAAATGTGGTCAGACTCTGAAAAGTGACTCTTAGAAATGACATTGTGGTTTTCCATATTTATTTTCTCTCAACAACTTCCAGAAACAATCTGCTGAGTTCACAAATCTAAAGGTGATTTGTTGAGCTGTCACCTCTCCGAAGGCGACGGAGGGCTGTGCAAAACCCACCTTCCTCCCTGCGCCTCTTCCATCATCGCCGCTAATAAGGATCCCACCACTGGAAATCAGCTGACATGTTGCTGACGGATGCGTGATGCTGAATAAAGTCTAGCTGGTCTTCCATGACTTATCGGAGTAAAAAGAGCAATGATTCAGCTTCAGTCAGAGGTAGCACAGGGGCACACAGAAGGCAGATTATAAAGCAGCCGTGGGATGGTCCAGTGGTTGAGACATGGCTCTGAAATTAAGGACATCTTAATTCAGTTCCCATCTTTAAAATAATCAAGTGCTTATGCTCTCCAGACAGCTGCCATTAGCCTTGCCAAGACCAGCAAACCAAGCAGCCAGATCACTCCTTCAACCCACAAGAGCAATCGCTGGGATCCTGCTACCTGTGCAATGAGCAAAAGCCACACATAACATGTAGGTGATGATGACCTGGCTCCGAAACCTAGCATCACCGTACTTACTGCAGTGCTCTTGCTGAAAACTAGAGCTAATTAGCCCATGTGGAGCAAAGCTGCCGATGAAACGAGACTGCTCCTGATGCCAGAGCTAGCAGGGGTTCCCCTCTGCAGAGCCGTGCATGCACAGTCTGCGCGTTCCAGTCAGGCAAAAATAAATCATTATAACTGAAATGTCCTGGACTTGTGGCAGAAAAAGTCAATCACGCAAGTGATGATATTGAGAATAAATCACTTCATTTTTTCAGTGGAAAATATTCAAGGACAGTTGAGAAGCCCCAAATTAGGTCATTCTGCTATAATCCATTATGTTAGGTGCCTGCGGAGCAACATTAAGGATGCTCAGGTCATTTAGACACCTTAAAGTGGTGGCACTGATTTCCCCATTGAAATAGATAGGCTAGGAGTCCTTATTTCGAGACAACCTGCGCCATCCCTAGCACTGAAACGCTCGGAGTGTGATTTTTCCTGTGCAAAGGTGGAGTGATTTGCTCAAGCATCATTTACTCTGTGTTCTCATTTACTTGAATAAGCAGCATTTGCTCCCATTTTGTTGAGAGACAGGATGAAACTTGGCTTATTGGGGCCTGAAGTGGTGAGCCGGGAGGACCACGTCCCATTTGGGTGCCCTTCTTGGACCTACGGGAGCCCAAACCCAGCGGAGGCTTCGTGAACGAGTCCCATTGGGTTCAGAGGGGCCTGACCGGGGCAAGATTTCCTTGTGCCAGGTCCCACATGCTTCCAGGCAGCAGCAATGCCTCCCGTTTAGGTAGGGAGGCCTGATAATTCACGCTGGGTACGTCGGGATGGGGGGAATTTCGCCAGCGGGCGACTCTGAAGCACGAACGTGGGGAGGTTTCAGGTTGCACGGCCGAGGAAACCCGACACGGCTGGGATAACGGGGCTGCGGCAGGGAGGTTTGGTCTCGGCCGCGGCGTTTCTGCCTGCTCGCG
This sequence comes from Nothocercus julius, assembly GCA_013398735.1. Lineage (NCBI taxonomy): Eukaryota > Metazoa > Chordata > Aves > Tinamiformes > Tinamidae > Nothocercus > Nothocercus julius. The sequence continues at coordinate 157,231 of VZSV01000094.1, read as the reverse complement.
AGGCCCCAGGGCCAGGGGCCGTGCCTGGCGCTGCTCCAAGGGCCCGAGTGTTGCAGCTTAGCTGCTTGTGCCCACACCTGGGGCTTGTCTGCCTTGCACCATTGCCCAGCACCTCTGTTTCAGCCCAAGCGAGGTGCGGAGCAGCAGATGGCCCTGTGTCAGCCCAGCTCCACGGGGCGCGAGCTGCGCGAGGGAGGAAGGGATGCCCGAGGTCTCCCGTCCCTGGGGACGGGCGGGCTCAGAGCCGGTTTAGCCAGGGCTGGGGCGGCCAGACCACCTGTAGGAGGGCAGGACCCACCTGGGGCTGCAGCTGCTCAGTGACTGGGAGGCACTGGGAGCACTGGGAAGAGCTGCTGCTGCTGCAGGGAGCAGGGCAGAGCCACCTCCTGCCTAGGTGGATGTGCTGGCCACGGCCCCCGGGGAAAAGGTACTTTTTTTTTTTTTTTTTTAAGGCTTTCTCTGTATTTCTGGAACAAAGAGCAGTGGCTGCGGAAACAAAGATAAACCCCATTGACAAATGATGTCTGCACGGGCACAGCACACGTATAGACCACATATTACAGTAATTTTAATTGCTTGTAAC
>VZSV01000094.1:146082-156548 GCA_013398735.1 Nothocercus julius | reverse complement strand
AGTTAATCTGTCGCCCGATTCTCAGCTTTTCCTTTGCTCCTGGTTTCATTTTCAGATGACAAAATTCAAGGCACACAGCTCTGCTGTCTGGTTGCCCTGGCAACGGCAGCCTATTATCGTACCTTGTCATTCATCAAGAAAGAATTGCACTTGACAGAGATAGACCAAAATGCCTGCAGTCTGCAGCGGGGGAAAAAAAAGGAGGGGAAAAAAAGGGGAAAAAATGTTTTCTTTTCTTCCAAGTATGTAAAAGGCCTTTAATGCCTATTTAGTTACATGTTTTATTTAACGTTGCTTATTATCCACTAAAGCGATTGTCGATACTCATAGAAATAGATATTTCCTCCTCAAAAATATATTTAAGTCAAGTTTGTAATTCTGCCTGGCTTTCAAAGCCTTCCACCCTGGTGCACAGTATAAAGGAAATGGTTAAATGATAAACGTTTTGCATGTTGAGTCCACCAAGTGACCACACAAATGCTGCCTTTCTGCCTAATTATGCCTTGTGTTGGTGAGCTTTCCTGCTCTCCTTACAGAGCTTCAAAAATAATTAGCAGGGTATGTGATAAATAATTGAATTTTGTCTTTAATTAAGCCTTCAAGTGCTATGGAATACAGAGAAGTGCATGTACATGAAAAGTACATATATATCGTGTGGGTGTGTATATATATATATATGTGTATATGTTGTATGTATTAAAAAGGTGGAGGTTTCTTTGAGCACAAAAGGTGAAATCACTCTTTCTGAAGTTGGACCAGTCCCAAATTCATTGTTCTTCAAAGGCAGGAAAAGGTAATTGCTTGTTATTTTGCCTACCTCATCTTTGCTATTTGAAATAACCCAAATTAATTCCTGAAATCTGTGGCCTCATAATTTTTTTGTTGTTGTTAATGAACACGTTTATACATTGAAATGCCCAGTATTAGGATTTTTTTTAAGTCTGAGGATTTTTTTGAGTGACTATATAGTTGTCTCGCTGGGTGTAATTGAGGGAGATTTGGCCATTTTGTGTAAGGATTTTGGGCCGGAGTTTTTGCCTGCGTTGGTCAATCTGCTTGTTAAAGGTGGGACCCATAGTAAAATAAGTTTTACTGGCCATGCAGCCTTTTAAGCACGCATCCTGGTGCTTTCCAGTTTCTCGTTGTCAAATCTTTTGTCCCGGAGATCAGAGAAAAGGCAAGAGAGGTAGTGGAGGAGAAAGACGGAGCATGCACTTAGAAGGAAGAGAAGAAAGGGGGGGTGGAAAGGGAGGAAGAGCGGTCGGCGGGCTGGCTGCGCCGGCTCGTCCCGCGCACCGGCCCTCCGTGTGCACGGCTGCCGCCCGGCCAAGGGCCGCGCGGGCGCCAGGGCGAGCGCAGCCCCGTCCTGTGCGGGGACGCGCTGGGTTTGGGTGGCTTTGTGGCAGCAGCGCGGCAGCGAGAAAAGCCGGCAGAGGCGGAGAGGGCACTGAAAGCGCCTGCTAATGCGCTAGTTCCTAGGGCCGCTCCTGAACTTTTTCCTTTTGGCTTTAATACTGCCGCAACACCCGCGTTCATTTCCTGTCCAAGCTCAGCCCTACCTTTTGATTTCCAAATCTCCCTTAGGCTAGGGGCTTCGGCGGACAAAGAAATGAACAGGCAGAAACAATTAAACCGGCAGATACAGTGAAAACCAACACCGCAGCGCTTTGGCAGAAATTGCAGTGTATGAACGAATTCTGTAGCGTATTTGATGTTTCGAGAGTCCGTCTTATTCCTCCGTTTTCTTCCAGCCTTCCTTTCGGCTAAAAGAATTCTGCTCTCCCTTAGGACCTCATAAATACATAGAGGCACTGAAAATATTTTTTTCTGTATATTAATATTACATGATAATCTTGTTGGAGAAAAATAAAATGCTCAAGCTAGAGCTTCTTAGCTGCAAAATGGCTCTTTAAATCCCTTTTAAATGTTCACATATGTCTCTATGAAAAATTGGAATTTGGAATGTTTATACAGCCCTGAATAGTGCAAGTGAATATCCTTAAATTAGCTTTTCAAGTTGATTTACAGCTTGAAAATTCTGTAACAAGACACGAGTGTTATCTGTTAAGAGTGGAATATGTTGTGGGTTTTTTTTTTTGTGTTATTGTCTGTCTGTGTGTCTTTGCTATGAGACAAAATGGGAGCCAAAATGCCAGCTATAAAATGCGTTCTCAGGCAGAGCAAAGGCTATATGGGCATGAACAAAGGAAGAATTAGCTTGCTCCGAAATTAAAACAGTGCTGGATTTAAAAAGTGCATTTTACACGAGATTTGTTGAGCACATCTTGCAATATAGGGGGGAAAAAGAAGCCCTGGAAGTCAATTTTGGGTCTGCTCGGGAAAGGCCTGGACGCCTCAGCTCCATCTAATTGGTCGTCCGCAATAAGCGCGGGTCGGAGCGGCCTTGCTGTGGGGCCGGCTCGGTGCAGCCCGGTGCTGCGGGCAGGGGCACGTCCGCGCGGGCCCTCGCCAGCCTCCCCCGGCCCGCTCGGAGCCTGTGCGGTGTGACAGCCAGATGGAGGGTTTATTGAATCCAGCCGTTGGGTATCGGCACGATAAAACACCTCCCGCAAGCCCGCTTCTCTCTTGCTCCCTCCCTCTTTCTCTCTTTCTCCTCCTGCTGCAGCGCGAATTTGAGGAATGCTGCGAGTGGACCCGAAGCGTGGCATGATGTGCGCTTATCTGAAGCTCAGTCAGGGCAGAGTGACTCTGTTCCCTTTGGATATGCTAGAAACTAGAATGTCATGGCTCGGGTGCCAACGCTTGCTCGCGATGAGTTATATCCCGTGCTACAAATCACAAAGCCTTGCAAAGGCCAGTGCTTTCCTGAGTGGTGGGACAACTACGGGAAGGCTCGGGCTATTTGTCTCCTTGCCCTACATATACATATAGAGAGAGTATATTTTTTCTGTACTGTTTTTGCACGTAATATCGCTGCTCTTGGTGGCGCCGCTCAAGGTTAAGGTCTAGATCTGACGAAGAGGCTCTGGCTTATCTGCCAGCTCCTCCAAGTCCAATTCGAAAGGCCAGAACTGTGATCTGCACTCCCCCTTCTTCCCAATTGCCTTTTGAACCTAAACTGAAGATATATCTGCAGGTTCATCACTAAAAGCTCTAGAGATGCCTAAGGAGGATGGGCATCCACATCTGGAAGTGATTCCAGCTTGACAGAGCCAAGGATTTGCCTCTGCCTCTGAGTATCTCTGGGCTGCAGCATTCGGTGCGGAGCACAGACCTGCAAATGTGCTGGGAAAGTGCCCTTGGACCCTGGCCGCGGGGAGGCTGGTGGAGGAACAACTTGTCTGGCAGAAGAGTGCCGTGGACACGTTCCTGCAGAGCGCTCCTGGCCCTGGGAAGGGCCCGCGCTCGGCGCGAGGGGAGCCCCAGCAGGTAGGGGCCGCGTGCTGGTGGAGGATCCTTCGCCCGAATACTGCGAGAAGAGCCCAGCGGTGCCGTCAGAGCAGCGTAGCTGAGTGGGCAGAGTCTCGTTTGGACTGTCTCATCCTTTAGATCAAGCAAGAAGCAATACTTCTTGTCTGGTTTCAGTACAGCATCAGATTATGTCTCTTACGTGCAACTGATTGCTGTGGTCTATAGCCTTATGGACTCCAGAGTTTCAGACGGATTTTCAGCTCTGATTTTCAATCAGCCTGATTTTCAGCCTGATTTTCATTTTTTCCACGGGCTGGATAAACCATGAAACCATAAACTTTTCATCTTCAGGAGTAGGAAATTTCTGATTCCTCCTTGTTTTGGTGGATCGTGAGACGCAGCAGAACGTGTCCTGCTCTTCCTGTGTTTTGCATGACCTACAGCTAGTTGTACTAGAGGCAACTATTGTTTTGATGTTTGCAGTAACTTCCTATTAATAATCTGTCAAGATATCTATCCTTATGTAAATCTAAAGGAAAACGGACTTTAGTGGAAATAGGTACATACATAACCCTTTCTCAAAGCTACCCATCAATGCATGAATTGGGAAGTACTAGCAGAAGGATATTCTTCGATTATTACTCATTAGAGTAGTATTTTCTCCTACACAAGGAGCAAGCTCATAATTACTGGTTCTGGACTTATGCAGTTGAATGAACCATAGTAAACTGTGGGCAGCAAATCTAAAGCCACGGAATTATGCAGATACCTTCATAAATGCTTTTAGAAAATTTGGGAAAAACAGAAAAAAAAAAAACTAAATTAAATAAATAGGTATAAATAATATTCCAGTGTTGCATTGAAAAGCAACTACAGATCATCCCTCTCTGCACAGTGGACAGTGAACAGATTTTTATTTTAGCCCATAGACATTAGTTTCCTAGTTTGTATATCAAAAAAATAGGTGTTCTTTTTTCTTTTTTTGTCGTTCCTCCCACTGTAGCTTTTATGCTTAGATGAATTGATGCTTATAAACATTTGCAACTAGAGCAACATTATTTTTTTATAAGAGGACAAACCAAAGTGCCCTATTTAAACATCCCCTTTTTCTTTTTTTTAAATTTGTCTCACAATTTAAATCAAGACTAAAAATTTCTAAGCGGGGCATTGGTTTATTCGTTAGGTGCCATGTATTGCTAGACTAAAATATCTGCAATGAGACATCAGTGAGTCTTTGTGGCTTCTTTTCTTAACTTAATCTGTGTTATTTTTTTTTTTTTTAAATAAAGCTAAATGCCACTTCGTTTCATTATCGCTAAAGTATTTTGGCAAGGTCTTCAGCCAGATTTTAAAGTCTTTTCACTCTTTCCTCAGATTCCTGCAATCAGGCTTCTTTAAAAGCCGGTATCTGATTACTCCTCTATTAGTTCTCCCCAAATCATATCTTTTCAGAAGGGAAAGGTGATCAGAATCACTAATGCTGCTGGATTAGTACCTTCACCTTTAAAAACTGCCTGTTTTGGTCCTTTGTCTCCTTTTTATTTATTTATTTTTAACAGGAGGAGGATGTCAATCCTGAAAAGCCTGAGAGACCAAAAATTGCATTCAGGGTTCTTTATATTCTTCCAGTTTGTTTCAAGTAGGTCATTTTAGACATGATAACACAAACACGCGTGGGTATAGATATTTCGCAGCCCCAGTTCATGGAGTAACAGGAGTTAGGGAAGCCTTTTGCCACCGGCCTGTTGGTTGCTAAATGCTTCTTGAATTTGGATTTAATGAGAGTTATGGATTTTCATAGGGGGAAAAAAAAAAAAAAAGAAGCGATGAAGGGAGAGAAGACTGAATGCTGCAAGTTTTGTGGTGGGGTGGGAGTCAGAGAGCAGTTACACAAGTAAATGTTTCCCCGGGCAGCGCAGGTGAGAGGTGAGCATGAGTGTTTCCGTCGATATCTTACCATTAGTTTTTAATGGTAACCAGCTCCTGATTTTGATGCTGCTTTTTTTTTTTTTTTCCCTTCTCCTCCCCCCTTCCAAACACTAACTTTTGTGCTCTGCAGCAATGAGGTGTTGATGCAGCATTGCTAACCAAAGCATTCAAACCTCAACTGTCAGGTGCCCAACACCATGACTCTTAAAACCGTGCAATTAAATTATGAGATGTGCACGAGACAGGGTGATCACGTGGGGTTTATTCTCGTTACCCTCCAGCTTTGGAAAAGGCAGATCCTCCTTGGGTTGCATCTTGCGTGCTTCTCCTCAGCCGTGGGTGCTGAAGGTGACAAATGCGAATTGTCTCACGGAATCCCTTTATTCTAGGATTTCAAGGGAAAGACTTAGCAAACCTTCTTGGACTTCTAGTGAAAAAGTCCAGTGGGGTAGCAGGAAACGTGCGTTATGGATTTGATGCCCCACAATCTCAAGGCATCCCTGCTATAGCTGAGGGACTCACTGTGCATGTGCGGCGCCAGTGCGTGCGGTGGCCAAACTGAGACCAAGCCAGGGCCAGAATGCGGCACCTTGTGCTCCAGGTGGGGATGTCACCAAAAGGAGCCCAGAGAGGCTGTGGCTCTGCCCCTGGGCAGAGGTGGGTTTTGTTTAGTGGTTCTGGCTTGGGAAGGGGCAAGAGAGAAATCTGTGAAACAAAAGCAGCTGCCACCAGCCCCGCTCGCTGTCGAAGCAGCGGGTTTAATAACAGGAAGGAAACAGAGCAGAAAATACTTTTTTTTTTCTCTCTTTCTTCCTGGTAGTTCAGGTACTTTTTCCCTGCTGCCTTTACTATGCAGGCATCCATGAGAGGCATTTAAATGTATTCAATTCAAGCTGTGATTTTAGGGCAGGATAAATTTTCATCCAGTTTTACAAAAGGAAATTAAAAAAAAAAAAAAAAAAGAGAGAGAGAAGAGCAGGTTTACCCAAATGGATTCTGATCTTAATATTTCAACGGATGTAATATCTTGCCCTGAGTATTGTAAGATCTTGTCTCAAGTGTTTCAAGGAGGAGCTGTGTGGGGGGGGGGGCACAGGGAAAACAGCAAGGAATGATGGCAATTGCTTTTTGTATTTTTTTTTAATTACTTTCTAAAATACCTATTAATGAGCAGCCCTGCTCAAAGCACCTGTCATTTTGCTTCCAAATAAGTTCCCTTGAAGGTTTTGCGGGTGCTTTGCAGTGATTACTTGCGGTAGAGCAGGTTCAGTGTAGTGCCGGGCGCGCAGCGTTTGGGGCAGAAATCCCATTAGAGGGCTTTGTGCGGAGGCAGGTTCCTCACGCGAGCGCCCGGGGCCGGCCGAGCGCTCCCGAAACCGCCGCCGCGCCGGGGACCCGGCTCCGTCCCGCTTGGCCCCAGCCAGAGCTATTCTGACAGCAGCCCCTTTGACCAGTGGGACGTTGAGCGGCGGCCGCGCGGGATAGCGCCTCCAAGAAAAGAAAAATATATCCAACCATGCAGCGTCTCTGCTGCCCGGAGAAACCGCTCGCTCCCGTGTGAAGCGAGCAGGGGGGAAAAAAGGCAGTTTCCCATCCTTGTCATTTTGAGGCGATTCTGGAGAAAGGCAAGCGTGCGATTATTCCCAGAGCTGCAGGCGTCGGGAAGGTGCACGAAATCTTCGCTCTTCGAGGCAATTTGGTCAGTTAGTGCAGTGCAGAGTGCCAAAATATGCCAAGAATTATTGCAAAGAATTTTAGGAAATATTCCTCCTCCTTCTGTGCATCATGTCAAAGTTATGTCTTAAATGACCCTTTTCTGAGGGTTGCTAAACATTTATCTGTATTCTGCGGCACAATACGTGTAGTCTGCTCAGTTGAAATGCAATGGAAAACTCAGAGCAGAGAGATTTTTGGGGGTTTTGTTTGAGCAAGCCCCCCCAAAATATGCTTTTCTCTATTTTTTTTTTTTTTTAGCATCTTAATTTAAAATAAAATGCAACAAAACTATGATGCTGTAAAACAAAGGCAGAAGAAAAGCTCTCAAAGGAAATGCTCTTAAACATAAGGATATGAGATAATGAAACAGGCTACTGGGATAAGCATATTTATTGGGTTTGTTATGTATCAAATGTAACAAAAGTAAAGTGTCTGAAGAACTCCATGTGTGGTTCCTTCACACTCTTTGATCACACAATTCCCCCTTTAATTCAGATGCAGTAGAGCTTAAGTGGCTTCATTGATGTGTTAAGTGTGGAATGATTTTTGTATAAAATAAGAGGGGGAAAAAAAAAAAAAAGACCCCATTATGTGTCCAGAAAAGCCTTGTGTGCACTTGTTTATTGAGACAGGAAGTCGGTTTCCCACACCGAACAACAGTGCTGAAACACTGAAAAATTGTGTAGGGAAGAAAAGTAAAGGAAACTTAATTTTCTACCTGGCAGAAATCGGCCTCCGGAGGAAGAAGTAGACAATGAGATTGGGCTTAAACCGAATAATAGAGCCTGATTGATTTTAGGAAAATGCTCCGCACCATTTATACAGGGGGTTCATGTGCTGCTTTTGTTAGGAAAATGCGAGGCTTTGGTACAACCGTCTTTGTAGTCAGTCTGCTGCTTAAGTATTGCTTCCACTGCTGCATCGCCCAGAGGAGAAGGCACCCAGAAGAGCAGCTGTCAGGTAGAAATGTGGCATTTAAATATATATTAAAAATAAAAGAAGGGAGGACTAGGTCTAGCTCATTCCTTAAAGGTTTATCACCAACAAGGAACTCGGTGAGGCCCTTTGGAGCAAAGCGGATGGTTTGGGTAAATCAGGATAGTTTCTTTCATGTCAGACAAGGGTGCCACCACCTGATGTGCTTGGCCCCATTCCCACACAGCCATGAAGTGAAACCTGCCTTTATGAAAAATTCTGATTTATAATCAAAAAAGAGACTCCAAAAAAAAAAAAAAAAATTGGATTAGATTCGCAGTTAATATATAGTTACTAATACTTAGGAATATATGTGCCGTTAGGAGACATTTGACTATCGGCACCTGTTGCTAATCTCCAGTTTGGGGCAGAGAGAATCGTGGCCCCAAAGTGCCGTACTGCACGTAGGCCTTTATTGGGATTTTCAGGAGTGTGGAGCTGTAATCGCAGGATGCAAACTCAGAGTCTGAAAGGGAAGAAAGGTGCAAGGACATAAGTGACTCGCCAAAAGTCATATAAAGCTCTAGTAGCAGAGACTGGAATATATGTCGGAATTTACAGGTTCTGTAATTTGATGCAAATTTCTATTTCCTCATCTTTCTCAGGTTTTTCCTCAGCAAATAATGACATCTTCCTCTGCCAAAAAAGCATGCTTTGGGGTTCCAGCTACATCCACTGCATGAGTGCTAAGGTCTCTTTTCCAGCTTGTGAAGATGTGTGGTTTCCTCAATGTCGATGCCAAAACCAAGGCTATTCAAAACAAACACGAAAGCCCTCCAAAATGCAGATTAGACCTTGGAAAATACTACTCTGAGATGTGTTTTGTGCAAGAGAGTTGCAGGCAAAAGATACTGCCCTGAGGTCTGCAGGAGCTTGGTGTCACCCAGCAGCCCTCAGAGGTTGGTCCTAGCCATGTCCCTCATGGTGGGAAGCTTTATTTCTTTAGCAAATACGTAATAATAATAGATGTAATAAGGAGGCACCTGAGCTTGGGTCTATTTGTGAACCTAGTTTTGAGCCATGGGAGAGTAGGACATGGATGCTGGGGACGGCACGTGCCCCCCTTGCCCTCCCGCAAGGCGGCTCTTCCCAGAGCATTTTCCGGCACTGATCCAGCCCTTCTCTCTTCCAGCCTTGTCTCCCTGCACCTTCCTTCGTGTGCTCCGATCTGGTGCCTTCTTGCATGCGTGCCCCGTGTATGAAATTCCCGGTATGCTGCCACTCCGTGGGGTTTCACCTGGAAACACCGTATAGCTGAGCAATGCAGCTGAATTTTGCAGCCTAGCTCTCTGAGCAGATAAGCCGGGCTGTGCTAGCCTGGTCGTCGGTGCAGGAAAGGAGCATATTCATGACCTGCCAGCCGTTCCTCCCCCCCAGCCCCACTTTATCAGTCCTTAGTGAACCAAAACCTGGCTTTTCCGATTTGAATGGTGATTCAGCCTGATGCGATGTGAAATGTTTGAATTCTTAACCCCCTGTGTGATGGGGTTTTATCTAATGGAAATGCCAGCAGCCTTTAAGTCAGGCATGGCAGTGTCTTGCCAGCCGCTGTGCCCAGCATGCTAAATAAATGATAAATATTGTTGCACATATGCTACATCTGTCAAAAGTCTCAGCGTCACGCAATCATCACGTGGCCTTTATAAGGTGATGAAAGGAGCAAAAACAACAACAAACCCACAAGCGAACGTGAGATCAGCAATAAAACCCCCTATTAATGGGACGGGCTCGTAAGGAAGGGGGATATTGCTTACAGCCTGCACTGGGGACCGCGCCGTCACTGTCCTCATCGGCAAGGTCCCAGGTGCTGCTTTAAAGGTTCGGGAGAGGGAGGAGAAGGGAAGGGAAATGAAGGTAACTCTTGATGCTCCTAAGTGTCCCGCAGCCCACCGACCCCTCTAACGCCTCTTCCTGCCCTGGAGCAGAAAGGAGCGGAGCGGGAGACGCGGGTCTGCGGGGGTCCTCGGAGGCACCGTCCCTGCGGAGCGGAGGTGTCGCGGCTCCAGCTCTTGCCCAGGGCTCTGCCTAAGGGCGAAAACTCAGCCCGAGGAAGGTGCTCGCCTCTCTTCCTTGGAAAATAAGGGTTGCGATGGCGTTCACCTTGAAGTCTACTTAAGAAAAACAGCCAACTCCCTGAGTGTGGCATGTGTGTTTCCTATTAGGAAAGCAGTTCCAGACTCATAACCATTTTTAATGGCTCTTGTGCTCTGCACTAAGTGATATCAGCTCTTCTTGCATGAGAAAGGCAAAGAAGTCTGGAAAATCAGATGAAAGCCTGCTGTGGCTGTTTCCAAGGAGGGCAGAGATGCTCCCCTGATTTGGCTTAGCCCAGGTGGAACATTTCCTGTGTGGGACGGTCAGGTAGCAAAGTGCCCCTGGAAGCCATGCTTTTTATTTTATTTTATTTTATTTTATTTTATTTTATTTTATTTTATTTTATTTTATTTTATTTTATTTTATTTTATTTTATTATT
>VZSV01000094.1:128682-146029 GCA_013398735.1 Nothocercus julius | reverse complement strand
TTATTATTTTTTTTTTCCTCCTTCCTTGTCTTACTCCAAGTTGTTTTTGGAAGACAGGTGATTTAGTTAATGCAAAAGACGACAGAGTCAGGTCCTTAGGAGGGCCAGCCTAGCTGACCGAGGTGCCCACGGCAGAGGATCCGGGTCCCTCATGGTTGGAGCAGGGCCATGTGCACGTGGAAGTAGTGGCCGACGTAACGGGCTGGAAACGCCCTCCCGATGTTGGGTGCGACAGCTCGACTCCTGGCTTCGACAGAGAGCTCTGTGGTTATAACCTGCCTGCCCTCGGCGGGGCAGGTCTGCGGCTGAGCTAACTGTCTAGACTCGCTTGTGCTCCGTAGGGGAAAGAAGTGCTCCTTGTAGGAGGTGATTCATCCCATCCTAAAGTGCGTGCACAAAATAGGTCAAATGAGCTCTGCCCTAAATATGGCTATTTCTCTCCTTTGGCTGTAACAGGAATCTAGGATGGCTCGGTCTAATGTTAAGGATAAAACTCTTACCTTGGGCAGCAATGACAAGCTGAGGGAGCCCGGGACAGGTTTGCTGACCTTCATCATGTGTTTCAAATTAGTTTTAGGATATGACGGCAAGCTGAGAAAAATTCAAAACAGCCTGATGGAGTTGAAGCAGGTCGAATTTGGTAGGGGCCAAAGGGTTTGTAACTTTGTTTAAGACCATGACTGTGAGTTTCAAAAATCCCAGGGTGCTGTATCTTGTAGGCAAGTTGAGCATCTACTAATAAAGTGGCAAGACAGCTGAGGGGTTTATCCAAAGGGCTCGAGCCTACCAGGTTTTGAGCACTCCAGACCTCCCATTGCTTCTGTGGAAAGTGAAGGTGCTCAGCACTTTGCAGGACCTAACTCTAATGATAGGCAGCATCATTCACAGAGATAAATCACCTTTGTCCCATTCACATGGTCCATGTGGACCACTTGGAGAAATACTCTTGCTATCTATGGAGCAACTCTGTAAGTCAGGCTGATCCGTTTTGATTAGCCTATTAGAAGGATGCAGCCTGTTTTCCAAGCGCACAGAAATCTAACTAACTGAGTTGCTCTAATTAGCCCCTACTGCAATTTCTACCATGCTATTAAAATACGTTATACTCAAATGCAATGAAATGCTTGTAAATCAAGTAAGATTAAAAATCCCTTTGGCTGCAGAGATGTGTTTATCCTAAAGACCTCAACATTCTGAATTTAAAAAAATGCTGCACACTATTAAGGAAGCAAGGTTCACAGGGAGGAGCAACACCTTCATAGGACCTGTGCATGGAGCCGAACAACAAAATAAGATAAGACTGAAGGTGGGAGGTTTGGGGACACTCAGCAGCTCATTTCGGTGCTCTGTTTTCCAGTTCAGGGTTGGATTCACCTTAACCTAGACCTGAAAGGGAACTTCATGAGGCTTGTGACTGACCTCCACTCAAAGTGGTGTTAAATATCAAATTTGTTTAGAATTTTTTAAAAAGACAAACAGTACTTTTACGTGCTTACATTTACCTAAGGAAGGGAGGTAGGCTCGCATCTAATAAAAATTACTTGGGGTCCCCTAGGGCTATTTCAGCGGGGTTGAGGCATACCAGCCGAGAACCTCACCCTCGGATTTACAGAAGCCTTTACTCGTTGTTTTGTGAGCTTATATCTGGCTACTGGATTCCCAGGGGGTATTCTTCTTTTGGATCTGCTCAGTTAGATGCCTTCTGGATGCATAGCTATACTCTTCTCTCCCCCCTCCCAATAAGGGAGATGGAGAAGGGGCCGTGGTCATGCCAAGCGTACGAGGCGGTGACGGGATACATCTGTGGCTTGGCTGCAGAAGTTGATGGCCTTGCTCCGGAGCAGGCAGGGAAGGCTGCGGCTAATCCCGACCCACTAGGAGTTGCCCTTGCTGGTGTTTATCCGAGCCGCGTGCTTGCATCCTTTCGCAGCAGCTTTGTTGTGCTAGTGGCGAGCGATGCTGCGTCGCTGATGAGCATCCCTCTGCACAGCAGTTTTTGCAGAAATCGCATCCCTCTGCAGCTCCTTTTCAGCACGAGCGATATGTTTTCGGGCAGAACAGCCGCAGCCGAGCACCTGTCATGTAGCCCGGCGCCCCGACCCGCTCTGCTTTGCCTCAGAGCCCTCCTTCTGTTTCCCCAGACAAATAATCTGTTGCGCCTCTTGCTGCTTCTTATCTTTTGCAGCTTGGCCTGCTTCCACGCACCATTTTGTTCTCGGCGATGCCGAAGCTGATTCTGCAGCGCTAGCCAAAACAAACGCGAGTCTTGGCCGCCTGCGTGGCAGCAGCAGCTGGTTTCCCCGTGGCTCCCTACACCTAGCGCTGGGGCAGCTTTGCCTTCGGCAGATCAAGCTCCTTTTCCCTCGCTCAGAGCTGGGAGAGGGCAGGGGCAAGCGGAGCACTGTAAGGCTGTTCTGCTGATGTCATTTTTAATGGAAGGCTGGAAGCCTGTCCTGCGGGTGTTTGTTTATCGCGCGTGTTTCTGCGGCATCCGTCACGAGCACCCCTTGCGCTGGGAATCAAGACACCCCGAATCTGTCCCAGACGCTCGCCTGCTGTGTGACTTTGAGCTTTCCCTCCCTCGCCTTGCCTGGCCCATTGAGGCTGCCCGGACGTCACAGCGGGAGCCGACTTGGGCTATGTGTCTGTACAAACGGACATAAAAGGGGCCAGGTCCCAGCTGGGCACTGTACGTCTTGGTGCAATGCAAACAGTAATATATATTGTCCAGTTTATCAGTTCTGGAGGATATACTAGATAGTGTGGGGTCCCCAGGAGACTTTTAATGCCCACAATGAGCACAGTTGGAATTAGAAAGCAAAAAGAAGGCGTAGGAGGAGAGAGATGGTGATCGATGAATGCAGTGAAAGACTGATGAATAAAGCAAGCAACAAAAGACAAGGTCCAGCACGTTTATGAACTTCTGAGGAGGTCAGATCCGGATCAGGTCCAGAGTGGAGCTTTCCGGTCATTACTGCACAGGTGGGAAGCATTTATTGAAGCTGGACGACTATCCGCAATCGAGTGTGAGATCTAGGGCAGGCACAAGCCTGGTCCTTTTTAACTAAAAGGCAACATGCTAATGACAAAAAGGGGTTTGAGACTCTGGATTCCTTGTCTTATGAGTGAGTTCTTATGACCATTATAGTATTAAGATTTCCCTACTGCTTTTGTAGGTCTGCTGTAGGATAAAGCTAACCAAATCAGGGTGGTGACTGAGCGTTTGAGAACTGTGACAGATGGATGGATTCATAAATAGACAGGTAGATAGATAGATGGACAGATAGATAGATGTGTTCCCTCTGCAATGTGGGAAGGCCAAGCTGGTCAAAAACTTCTAGACACACTGTCTCTCTCTTCTGAGTCGGAAGAACATTATGTCACTGTGAAAATGCCACGCGTTTTATTTTAAAAGGACATTATGGCAAGGCTATAATCAGATCTCTTAGTGCCTTAGACAGCTTCAGAACCTGATTCAATAAAAACATGGCTGAACTCCAGCATTATGAGGAGAAACAGGCTATCTGTGCGGACTTATCTCTGCCTGTAAAACCTCTATTTCAGGGCACTTTTGTGAACTTGAGTCAGGGCTTTTTTTGTTTGTTATTGAACAGGGAGTTTATGAGGGGAACACCAAAAAATATAGCAATGTGATATTATGTTTGGGTGGGGAAAGCTAATTGATTTGACAGTTAATCAAAAACTACTAAGGGAAAATCAATATAGAGTAAAACAATCTAGTCTTCTGTTCTATATTGTATTCCCAGTGGCATTGTTGATTGTATAGCATCAATGTCAGCTATTTTAGATGGAAATGTTACCAACTATAATGCCACTGTTGATGTTTCAAAATGATTCTAATCTCATTTCAATAATAGCTTCTGTCTCTCTTAGTGACACGCATGCCATAACATTCTTGGCTAAATTGACAGCACTAATAACATACTCAGTTTTTATATTATTCGGACCACTGTCTGCATTTTTGAGTGTTCATATTGCTGCACAGTATGAAGGGCCTGCATCTTCGTCAAAAGCTTCAGGTAATAAAGTACTCGAAGCATCCTTAATGTCTGCCTGGACATCAAGGGTGCCGTGCTCGTAGAGAGTCAGCTGTTTGGTTAATAGGGATTTGGGGGCCAAAGAGGGGCCCTTGCACTTGAAAGGTCCGACTGCAAGAGATTTGCTCAAGGTCGTGGCGAGCAATTCAGACAGAGCAAGATTGCAGCCAACATTATGCCCTGTTTTGTGCTTCAGCTGCTGGGCTGCGCTTCCTCCTGAGGTCTTGACTCTCTCAAAGTGGACTGAAAATCCCGTAGGGGAATTCCTTGCTGGCTTGCTGGGAACTCTTCTGCTTCAAAGTCCGATGTACCCGAATCAAAGCCTCTTGTGTGGTTTTATAGCACATCTTGTTTTCATCCTGCTCACAATCTGGAGTGAAAAAGAAATGCCGTAAGAGCCTAAATGCCGCAGTGATGGACAAATGGCAAGATGGACACCTCATTATGAATCAGGTTCTCCAGACCCGTCTGGGTGTTTTCAGTTCCTGGATGTCTCATTCAGAGGAAATTCAGAGTACAGCTCATAGTGGACATAACGATAGTTAGACTTCAGAATTTAAGGAGGCCTCTAGAACTTTTTGTGGAGAAAATTCTGATTTCACAGCACGTTTACTGCCCACCCCAGCCTTCTGCTGTGCCGGTTTTCGTTCTAAACACACAGCCTGGGCAATGCACTTAAGCAGATGCTTGGCTACACACTTAATTTCATCTCTGCTAATCATGGCTTATGCTTAAATTTCAGCAAATAAAATAGTCGCATTGGAGTCAATGGTCTTTAAGCCTGGACTAAATTTTAAGCATGTACTTTGCCAGAACCCGGCTCTTGAACCTATTTCTGAAATATGCAGTACGTAACTGGGAACACAGAAACCCAATCTTTCAAATAGATTCTTCATTTAAAGCAGCTTTCCTCTTCAATTATCACCTGCAGATTTAAATAGGCTGGAAGTCTGGTCTTTTTTCTCCGATTTTGTACCTTTTCTTTCTTTAGCAAGGGAATTTTCCCTTTATTAAAACTTGTTGAGAATAAAATGCAGACAACAAATCAACTAAGGAAACCTGGAGAAATCTCTAAACTAATTCAGCAGTCATCGATACTGACATCAGGAGAAAGAAATGCAAGAGTACAAGTCTTTTGCTTTAAGCTGGGATTTTTTAGAAGAGCCTGCTGGAGTTTGGCACTCAAATCCCATGAAATCCCCTTTATACTTTTCACTTCTCCTTTTCTTTTAATTTATTTTGCTTGGACATGAGAAAGGCCCAGTGCATTTTGTTAGTCTGCATTATTACATGATGTTTAGGATCAGCAACTAGGATTAGAGCAAGTTCAAAGCACAAAGTAATAGACAGTTCCTTCTTTGAGGAGCTGACGTCTGTGGTTGGTTGTGCTGTTGTGGAGTCTGGTTCAGTGTTATAATACACAAGCTTCCCAAGCTGTTTATTGCCTCCCAATGGCTGGTGAATTTTTTTTTTTTAGGACTTTCTTTTAGGGCATTTTTTTTTTTTTCTCCAGTTATCTTGGCTGAATTTGCTCGAAATGGGTTGGGAGTGCTCATTCAGTTGTGGTGAGGGGATGAAGCAACAGGACAGTTTCCCAGATCTGTCCATGTTGTTGCTAAATAGGCTAGGGAAAAGGGAAGCCACACTGAGATGTGATAATTTGCAATGGCAGGGTGAGTGCCTTGGCAGAGAAGCATTTCCAAACTATAAACTCTCCTGTGTAGAGACTGCTTTAGTATTATGCTTTGTGGAAAGGCTGGTGTGGGACCCTGCAGATCCCAGACCACGGCTAATAATAGAGGCAAATAGCCATATTCTGCTTTTTCCTGAGCATAACTTACAGAAGCGGGCAAGGGGACATGTCTTCTTACTCCCAGCTGTGGGACAAATTGTATTTGTGTTGTAATAATATTTTTGTCATATGTGGCAAAAAAAAAAAAAAAAAAAAAGCAATGTTTGGATGAACCATCCTAACCAACCTGAAGCATGCCGTAACTACCTAAGTCAGCCCTGAGCTCTGTCTGTCTTCCTTCTCCTGAGTGAGAGTTGTTTGCATTTGGCTGCAGCTAGTCATTACCAAGGACAGGTCTAACAGCATTTGCCTGGTTTTGCCCCCTGTTTTATTACACAGGAATTATATCTTTAGCCCAAGTCAAAGACAGGAACTGGATTCTGTTCCCTTGTGATGGAAACTCCAAAAGATTTGGGGATTCGAGCGTTTCTTACTTCCCCTCTGGCGACCGCTGTGCTGATTTCTGACCTCATTACAATCTCTCTTATGAAGATCAGGTACCCAAATGTAATGCCTGATGCAGTGTCTGAAATATGGTTGTATGCTATACTGGTCTGACCTTTTCAATATGCTGCAGCTTGACTGACTGGCTATCCCAGCCCTTTCCCACAAGTTGAGGGGGCTGCAAGCGTCGTAGGAGTGGAGCTGCTAGATCATCAGCATACAGAGCGCTGAAAAGGTCAGGAGAATCCCGTACACACAACAGACATACACAGAGAGGCAGTACACGTGCAGAACTTGAGGACTAGGCATGTGTTTCCTAATGCACTTTCAAAGAAAGTTGCGTTCTTCCACCTTCACCCTCAAAGAATCCTGAAGATTTTATTTGCTATGCTGAAAATTGCATACAGTCTCTATCATTTTTGTAATAGACAGTAGACAAAATGAGTTTCCTGCTCAACTATCTGCAGGAGAGCAGTGATAAGGTTCAAGGAGAAATACCGGAAACATTTTAGCATCGTTTTCATTCCAAAAATCATTTCACAGATCTTAGCTCATTTTTTTTGCTCTTTCCTATTAAAAAATGAAAAAATGAAAAAGGGTATTAACACGGATATTTTATGAGGAAACTTGTTAAAAACTGAAAAAGAGGATAGCGAGTCATTTTCCCTTCTCCCTCTCGTGCAGCAATATTGACAATGGATAAGAAGGTAAAATAGGAGAAATTTTAAAAAGTAAACTTGTGTTATGATCAGCAAATAAAAAAATCTTGGAACTACAGTTTTAAAAATTTGAAACAATGGGAATATTATTATTTTCTTCTGAAAAATGTTCCTGGCCAAATCTCTTGTTTTCCCCATCTCTACCTTTCCTTCAGAATAGTAGAAATTATGTAGCTGCAAGGAGATACTATTATATAGTATTGCTGTACTGAAGATACCTGAGATTATCAGAGGACTTTCGATAAATGCGCTAGTTCAAATTTACATGCCTAACAGCAACAGAGGGAAATAATTGAAGAATAAAATCTAAATAATATGTAGGAAGAAGATCCGTGTTATTACAAATCATTTTGGTTATCTACATTAATCAAGCTAGAAATCAGTCTGCTCCTTTCTTAAAGGTTTCCTTCACAAGAGTCAATGTAAGCCAAAGGGTGGGAAATAATTACCTGCAATTAAAGAATATGCAGGACAAGGCAAGGTCAAGGTGAAGCTCTAGGGATCTTTCATTAGCCACTTTAAGGCAGGTTCAGAGTAGGCTAATATAAATTCTGACCTTCAATATTCTGTTATCTAAGAGAAACTGAATCTTGTTCAGCAAAGAGTGTATTCCTCTTGTCATTGCTATGAGAGTAGAGAGAATTTTTATTAATAGGAAAATACGTGGAACGAAAAACCCTGCAGACTATTCTGTTCAAATACCTGGCTGAGTAGAGCATAAAAGCAGAGATAAAGGTTAGGTAGCAGAGGCTGATTCATTACTTGTTTGCCTAGATGCTGGTTATCGCTATCCTGTTTCTGCTGCTGGAAGCTGCTTTGGATTCTGGGCATTAGAGTTTCTTTTTATGACCTAAGAAATAATCCCTCTATCCTCATCCTGCCAGCATCATTTGGCTTGCTCCGGTCTCCATCATTGCCCCATATTGATTGCACCCGTTGGCTTTATGAGCTAGTCCTTCAGACACTCTCTGCGAGACTCGTTTGTGAGAGCAATGCAAGGTCACCTCTGTGTTCTGCTCTCCCCAAGTGCTGGTGGAAGGGGGCAGCAGGGAACTTGATTTTTTTCAAGATTCTGCATGAAGGCAGAGGCAAAATAGGACCATATATGTACCTGCATCCAGCTCAGCCTCTATGCCAATCCCTTCTCCGAATTGCAGGAGCCTCTATGGAGTTTTGGCCCTGAAACATTGATGAAGAAACACTTCTTGGGAAACACAGAAGTGAAGGATAGGATGGAATCTGGGTCTCCTGATGGCAAGAGATGCTCTCTGACCTCTAGAATAGCATGTAGGAACATAAATGACTCTTAAGTCCTAGCTTAGGTACCTAACTCCTTTTTGGTTTTGAATCATTCTCTTTGGTTTCTGAGGCTGGGACCTCATTCATCTGGTGTAGAGGGTTTTTTTTGTTTTTTTTTTTTTTTGGTGTCTAAGCCAGCACCTTGTGATGCTCAGGTACCGTTTTACTAATTATCCTTACTGTGGGCCCAGGAGAGCCAGCGGAAGGGCCTTTGCTAATTGTGCCCTAAGGCTGCGATGTCCTCGTCCTCATCAGCTACCCTCTGCAGTAATGTTTTTAAAGCAGGTCGCAGGCGTTTCCTATCCACTTGAGCTCTAAAAAAAAAAAAATCAACTCTTCTTTGACTGGCACCTTAGGTATTTTGCTTCAGGCCTGGACAGTTTGCGACAGAATAACCAAATACTTGGTATTCCCACAGTCATTGCCAATGCTTCTGCTTAACCCATCCTGTACCATACTGAACTGCAGTCATCATTCGCCAGTCAGCAAACTCTCCCTTATTTGAATGAGGGAGCTCTAGACATTTTAGGAAATTCTCCTTCTCTCATGCCTTTCTTTCTTTATGAATTACTATATACTGGGAAAACATATCTCAACAGATTGACTATCCTATCTTAACAGGGGCATTAAGAGCAGGAAGATAAACTGCCCTTTGATACTTTCTTTTTCTTTGCTGAGGGATCATAGAAGATGATATTTATGTGCATGTCATACCATTTCAGCTGGTTGCAGGGATGTCCGTGTGAGAGAGGGAGAGGCTGGTCCTGCTTTGTTCTGTTTCTTTTCTGCTGCCATTTCTTTCTTCCTTTGCCTCTCTTACTTGGGGAGACACTTCAGGCAAGATGTTTTACTAAAACAAGATATCGAATTGCTGTGATGAGATCCAGACTAAATCTATAGATTCTCTCAGCCCCATTGGAAGCCCCACGTTACCCCATCGTCATTATTGCTTTCCCTTATATGTGAACTTAAGCAGAGCAAGCATGGCACATTTATTAGTAGTATAATAAATGTCAGATAATTAAATAAACAATTTGAATTCAGTCTCTATGGTGTTTTAACTGTGATCAAAGTCAAAATGTATTCCTAAAAGCATCCAAACTGAATATAGAGTTTACTTTCTGTGACTGTTGTCTTTGTTTGAAAACAATTGAGGCTCGGAGAGCAATTGCAATGAGCGGAACTGATTGTCTAGCCGCCAGGTAAGAAACTGTTCGGGTTATGATGAGTTCCTTTTGCGTAGTAAGGCAGACTAGGCAAGTTGTTGATCTTAACTGAGCAAGGCTTGCTTAATCTATTGCATTTTCAGGCTAAAGTTAAAGCTTTTGAAGTGGCTGAACATCTAAGGGAAGTCCAGTACCCACTGCAGAGTGACACCAAGGAGGTGGTATTGATCCAGGACGGGAAAACAAAAACAATTTAAAGGAAAGGATTTGTCACAAGTGTTGGAGACCTTCTGAATTGCTCATTCCACCCCTGTGCTCTGCCGCTGTCTCACAGCTCCCCAGGACTGTGAAGAGCCTCCCATGCCGAGACAACATGGCTCCATCCCCTTGCCATGAGTCATTCCAGCTGCTCAGAAATATTATCTTTGTAGATTCCCTTTTGGTCAGAAAGAGGAGTATGGAGATTGCTGCAGTGAAAATATCTCACCAATTTGTAGACAAGAGGGCTCTTTCAGAGACATTCTTGAACTGAATACCTAATAGCGCTGCGCATGGCACCGACACACTCCAGCTCCCGAGGCCAGTGGATAAAAGACACATATGCTGTCACAGATTAGATATGAAGTGAGCATATGTTTCTGCACTGAATCAACTGTAGAATCAGGTTTGCTGGTATATCTCGACACAGGACCGGTCCCTGGCATATGTACAGTGAAGGGAGTGTGTAGGTGCACGGAGTGGGAGATTTACCCCGCTCTGGAGCGCTGCATTACAGGCAGGGTGGAATGACACCAATTAGAGATGGGGATTAACGCTGCTGCATCTGAGAGCTTAATTTCAGGGGAGTCACTTCTGGTTTACAAGAGAAAATGCAGGTCCAGCAGCTCCAAAACCTCACTGAGGGCTGCTTCGCATTTTCTTCCCTACCATAACTAAACAATACAAGATACATATGTACATACATACATATGCATACACATGCATTTCCAGTGAAGTATTTCAAAAGGAGGGTGTGTTTTACATTTAATGTAAGTCCATGTAATACCTTGTCTTTTGTTTGCCTTGGAAGGAGTAGAAGTCTGTTTTCTAGATAGACATTTATTTATGTATTCATTTCTCTAACAATGGTCTAAAATGAGGTGGACTTTTTTCACACTATCAATTTTTACTGTTAATTTCCAGTTTGGGGTCTTTGGACTGGATTATTCCCACTCTGTTCCTACTGCTGATACCAGGTGAACTCGGTTTGGGGATGCCAAAGAGACAAAATTTTCAGACCTGGTTACTAAAGATAACAATAGTTTGGAGTAGCCTTGACCTGAAAATTGCACTCCCTGCTCAAGTTGTTGCCAAGCCATGGAGGTGCTTCTCTCTGCCTTGTTGTGTCTATATGTTTCGCATTAGGAATAGTGTTAGGTAGCTCATGAAGCTCAATTTTTGGATGCCCAATCCAGTGCACTTCCCAGTTTTTATTTTGACATACTTGTTTGCAATTAAATATAACATGACGGGTAATTGTGTAAACTTATTAGAAGCAAGAGAAAGACCAAAGGAAAGGCCTGTCTCCTGCTCAGTGAAGATAGAGTACCACTGAAAGATGGTAAGAAATCTGGACTTTGCTCCTATTCTTGCCTTTGCAGTAGTCTATAAAGACCAACTGTGATCATGCATTCTTCACACTTAATACTCACGGCAGAGGAAGAGCTAACAGCTTGGAATAAAGCAGAATGATACTGGAAAGTACTTAAGTTAGACATGTGAAATTAGGTGGGCCTGATGAACTTCATCCTTTATTAGTTACAGAATGCATGATGAAATCCCTGTACCGTTAGCAGCTCTCTGAGAGCACGTGGAGCATGAGGAGAGAAGCAGCTAGGAAAGGGCATGCATGATGCTTAGCTCTGAAAAAAGTTGTGAAGGGGAGGTGTGAAGGGGAAGTGGCAAATCATAGACTAGTCATTTCAGTGCCAGGCCATGGAAAATTATGGAAAAAATACTTAAACCAGGTATTTGTTCACATCTACAAGATAGCAAAGAGTGCAATAGCAGACAGCATTGATTTGTCAAGAGCAAATTATGCCAGGGTGGTCTGAAATCTTGTTCTGAGCTATCCAGCAGTAAATTTATATCTGAAACCTGGGGCTAAGGATAAAAAGACATTACCCTGTGCTTGAATAATTTTGCTTTTGTAACTTTGCAAGGCCCTGTTCTTCACAGCCTTCCATGAGCCTGGGCCAGCTGTAGCAGAGATCACCCCTCAAGGCTCAGCTCTGAGGCAACGTGGCTTCTCTGAGGCACTGTATTTGACAGTACCCAGGAATAAGCACTCAAGAGCCAGAGATTAAAAAATAAATAAATAAAACAGTTTATTCTGAAGTGTTTCAAAATGACCACACATCATTGTTTCAGTGGTGAAAATCCCTTTTAAAAATTATTTTATTTGATCAATTAAATGCTACCAATTTCTGGATGCACTAACCGCAAATTTGCTAAATTCCTGAGCTAATGAAAGGCTGGCTTGCTTTGACATGAATGGGAGTTTTGTTTGAGTAACAATCGAATAAGAACTTGGCCCAAAGACAGCAAGGAAAACATTTAGATGTTAAATATGTATTCAGAAGACCTTTCTTCAAATCTTTTCTATTATGGCAACAGGATAGTAACTGCCTTCTCCAGAAGGGACAGTTCAGTGAGACATCCAGCACCTCTCAGGATTCAGCAGAGTGAGCAAGAAACTATGCAAATATTTTAGTTTAGAAATACTTGTAGCTCCTTTCCAAACAATGAAAGCCTCAATTAAAGCCAGATCTCCGTTATTTAAAAATTCCAGGCAGCAACTGGGAGAGAAAGAAAGCGAGTGAGCTTGAGGTTTTGTTCCTCACTCGCAAAAAGTGAAGTCCCAGGTATTTGATAGTCAGGAAAATTGCATCTAACATCAAAACTGTGAGAGCTGAGAAGTCTGAAGCTGTGATTTTCATCTTCTAAAGAGTTCTGCAGTCATCAATACCTAAAGCAAGCTGAAGTATTAGAAATAGGTGACCTTAATAGATATAACTCTGTATGGGTTCGTTGTACCATGAAATTAAATTTTTAATCTGAATTGATGAACAAAAATGCTGTTTTGATCCTCCCCACACACAATAGTTTAAATAGTTTGGTAACTATTTCATTTCCAGAGGAACGTAGCTGCACAAACAAGATCAGTAACAAAATAACCCACCACGTCAACTATCAACTAGAATGAGCTGGAAACAGAGAGATTATGGAAACTTTTTTTTTTTGTTAATTGCTGCAAACAAGTCTTATGGTTATTGGGGAGGTAAATGTATGTTCTTCTGCCTCTGATAATTTGCAAACATAGAGGCTAATCCCGAACTCAGCAAGTGGTTTGATGGACCTACCTGGCTCTGGAAGGGTTTCCAGGCACCTTTTGCAGTGGAAGGCATTGGTTTTGTGTTTAATCACATTCAGCAGTCCCTTATACCCAGAGTTCATCTCATTTCAGTAGGCTTCCTTGCAAAGTGGTGTATTTACTCCAAGTGTGCCATCAAAACACTTACTGCAAGGCTGAATTCAAAGCAATCAGATTACCTAGCAGGGAATAGCTGATTCTCTATTTGGCTTATAACTACTTGACCTCAAGAACTCTAACAAAACCTGTAAAGGCAGAAATGAAGATATTGATAAAAGATCCCCTAACAAAAATAAAATAGCCCTCTGCCCATGATCTGATTTATGGTATTTTTCCCTACAAGCTTTAACACAGTTGCAGCAAATAGAAATAGAGGAAAAATCTCCTCTCTCGGTTAATATGGAAACCTGAACTTTGAATATATTGGTCAGCTAAAGCTGCCAGAATGGTTGGAAGAATTATCTGTTTTTATCTGTGGAGCGAACATCATCACAGAGTGAAAACTGATGCCACAGCATTTTTTATAATGCGGTAGGCATGGCCCTCACTACTCTGAATATTGGAGCCAAATGTTCTGCCATGGCCCTATACAATAGCGCTCTTTGACAATAGCTCAGTACTTATTTTGTTATGAAACCCAGTCTATTTTGAGAGGGCCCTATTGTTTCCATTTTATATGTGCTGCAGACTTGTGTCTCAAAATGCACGGAACTAATTGTGGAAGTTGTCACTGCTGCCGAAAAAGCTGAAGGTTTTGTACCACCGACAGTGGAGAAGTGTCCTCCTGTCAGCGAGAGCCTCTGAGACATCTTGGTCTGCAATGAATCTGTTGATGTCTGTAGAAAGGGTCAGCCATGAGCTACTGAGAAATGTTGAAGTTCAGCTTGCCACATTTTGTAGTAATTTCTAGAAGCATCAGCATCTATCCTGGAGGTGGATAAGCATCTCATTTTAGCATCAGCCACTGAAGGAGGACATAAAATAGTAAATGTAGATACCTAGCTCTTAGCATTCTTATTTATTTCCTGAAGTAAGGTGTTTTTGTCCCCGTAATGAAGCTGACTCATTGGTGCCATTAAATTGGTTGCTCTATCTAGTCTGCTGTCTAATGGTCTGATTCTGCTCACATTTCCTTCACAAAAAATAGGGTCATGCTATTAAAGTCAATAATGCAATACAGAGAGAAATGAGGGGAACACAAGCTGATAGTGCCTTCTCCCTCTCTTGCTCGTACACACATCCTTGCCTTCCAGTTCACTTCTGCAGTTAATTTTCTTTTGGGTTTTCATATATTTCTAAATAGTTACTGAGTATTCAAAATTCCTCAGGTACATATGCAGATGTCCTTACCTAACCTGGGGGCTCAAAGTAAGATTAACAAGTTGACTGAGACAGCCAGAAAGACTCAGCCTTTAGTATCAGGACTTTAAAGCTTGGTCATGGTTCTACAGAAGCAAAATATTCCATTAATTTAGACACGAGCTCTTTGCTTGGCATCCTAGGAAGGACCATGTTAAATCCAGATTGGGAGCAGACTGAGGTCCAAGCCTTTTCTAGAGCAAATAAACAGCAATTCTGCATCCTCATGCAATCTTACTCAAGTTACTCTAAGTTTGAACAGTCAGCTTTTCCCTGCTGCGATTGATCTGAGCAAATTTAGAGCTATCGAGCCTCATTAAATATACATTGATGACTGTTGTATGTGATTTTTTTTCCCTTTTCCCTATTTAAAATGATTCCAAGTTTGTGCATTGAATGCAAATCAGTAAATGAGAGCTGATGAGGAGTCTGCAGACAACTAAAGTCGATGCATTGGCTTCTGATATGTATTTCATCCTTACATTTTAGAAGATGGGATCAGTGATAGATAGCATGGAAATTGTTAACTTTCATATGGACAGAATCTTTTGAAGGACTCACTCCTGCTTTGGAAGCACCCTATGATTATCAGTGGAATTAGGGAAACATACTGAGGAGACTAGAGATGAGTCATAAAGAAATATTTTTCTAAAATTCTTATACCCAAACTCAGTAAAGGTGAAAGGAGCTGGACTGACAGCTCATGGGAAGCACAATATGTTCCTTTATGGGACCCAGCATGGTAGCAGCAGAATACAGGAATAATCTTCCAGTAGCTCATCTGCCTGCCTTCAGCATGGGCTGTTGGGAGTGATGCATTTCATGTTGTGCTTTTTAGCTTATTTGGAGGCTTGTAGCAGGACTGCTAAGTGATTTTGGAGATGGAAGTGGTTTGATGTGCATGTGCTGACATGTGGTGGTGCATGTGGTCCACCTTTGTGCTCCGGTTATGTACCTCATCTTCAAAAGGAGATGTTAGTGTGAGTTTCTCAGCCAGTCTTGTGGGCCAGAGGCTTCCTGGTATGAATCAGAGGGGCTCTGTCAGAGTAGAATTGAGCTATACTAGTTTGTGCCGGCTGAGGTGCAAACCCGAAGAAATGTAGGGATGTGTTTTAACTCTTTAGTATGATTGTACAAGAAATGGGTTGCCCTGAAAGCTCATCTGTCTTCCTGGTCTGAATTTAGCCAGCTCGCACACGTGCCAAAGCATTTGCACAAGAAGGACCGTGCTGGACTCTTGTCTTCCAGACTAAGATCCTATCCTCAGTTGACTAGAACAAGGTCATTCCAGCTATTTAAAATTTAGCTGCCATTTGCAATATGGACATGAGATGTCCAGTGTGAGAGCTCTACCCTTAGAGCAAGGTCTTTCCTGCCCCACCTTCCAGGTCTCCCAAAGCAGCATGCAAAACCTGAGGAGACATAGGCTGAAGGGCCCCTGCCTTATATCTTATCATAGGAACTATTGTCTAGTATTGATATTGTCTTATTAAAGCAATTAGCCAAGCATTTCCGAAGCTTTTTAATGTTTCTAGAGTGACTTCTAATGAGGGATAATGATAACAAGCATGGAAGGTCTCTGGTGAACTTTGGATAATGATGTAAATCTGAGAAAGGTCAATGGTATTTGAGGATTCAATGATGGCCATTCCATTTCCGTTCATTACCTATTTCAGCTTTTATTTTCCCTCCCTAGGCCATTTATATCTGCAGGGACATGTTCCTCATCCAGTCGGGAGCCTACCAGTTGGGTCACAGATTGGTGTGGGGCTGCAAATCAAGAGATGCTGAGCCTTAGAACGGCTCATGATGAGCTCTGCTCTAGACAGAGGCTAATCAGTTAGCACGGGGCAAGCACGTGCGGTGGGAGGCCCTGTGACAAACAGCGGCGTTGCTTTGCATTTACGGAGCTCCTCTCCTCCAAACAGTGCCTGGATATCCCTCAAAATGTGCCGGAAATCTGAGCGGGAAAGAACAGCTATGAAATGCTTTCAGAAGATACTTCTCTGCCTTGGGTGGAAAGAAATAGGCCCGGGGGCATTGCAGGGGGCATTATTTTGAGGCTGCAGATCACCTTCGGGTTATCGGTGCAAATAATTGCCCTTTGTTTTTTATTTGGGATCTCTTTGAGCCTGTGCAGGGAGGGGGTGAGGAAGGGCTAGTGAGAGGCACAGGTGGGAATTATTAAATAAATAGATAAATACCAGTCCGGGCACAACCCCAGTTACTATGGGGAACCGGGGGGGATCTGGGAAGGTGCCCGCCCTGGCTGAGCTCCTGCCTGTTCCGATGGCACAGCAGGCAATCCCATTCTGTTTCATAGTGATGAATAAAACAGTGTGGGGGGGAAATGGTTGGTGGGCTGGAGCCGGGGGGCCAGCATAGAAAGGAGAAGGTTAGTGCAAAGGGGAAAAACGTGGTGGAGACATCGAAGTGACGTGACTCTTGGTCCCGAGTTTGGGGAAGAGCTAGTGATGCCGCCCGAGGGAGCCCTGTCTGCTGGGCTGCCATGCTTTCTCAGGTGTATAGATATATATAATTTTTGGTGATAAGCATCTTCCCTCAGTCCTATTGTGATCCAAAATTTCTTTCTGGGCTTATTAGTCAGAACTGCCGCCACATCTGGGGCTTGTCTGAATAACCGCTCTGGTGACTCCTTACAACTCTTTACACTTCAAAAGTTCTTATTTAAAACCACACACAGCTTGGCCATAGAGCATCCCTTGTCTTTTCCCCAAGTTTCTCTCCCTGAAGAATGTATGAAGGGTTGCTTCATGGTTTGAATGAAATTATGTATCTTTATTAGGTTTCTGTTCTCAGGAAACAATTTATTAGATGCAAGAATGTTATGTTATACTACCTCCTCCTTTTTTGCCTGGGAATTTACAGTTCACGCACTGCACCAGCACATAAATCCAGTTTTATTTCTCAATTTATTCACCTGGAACTAAGTGGATTAAATCTTTTTAAGGAGCCCGACACTGCATTTTCAAATAGAAGCACTGCAAATAATCACAATTGCTAGGCAGAAAAATTAGCCGTGGATGTAGATATGAAGTTGCTTTCTGTGCTAACTTTTCTGCTGGCTGAGTTTAAAT
>VZSV01000094.1:54284-127603 GCA_013398735.1 Nothocercus julius | reverse complement strand
GCTGGATGTGACCATGGAGATCTCAGATTTTCTGTGGGGTAAGAAAAAGAGCTCTGAGATTGGAGACAGCAGAATGAACTAAAGAATGGGAAATTCAGGCTGATACAAAGCTCACTGAAATCAGTGCAGACCCTCCTGATGGTTTTAATAGACTTCATGAGGGAGTATGCAGAGCAAGAGCTCTAGTTTTCCAGGGAAGTTTGTTTTGCAAATGAAAATGATAACTTAGTAGAACTGAAGCTGCCTGTGAGAAAGTGTTTCTGATAAGTCTGGGAGAAAAAAGGTAACTGTCAAAAAGGAAGTCTACTTCTCTGATTTGAAATGCCATTTCATTCTGCAAATGTAACTTATACTTTGAAAAAAGGGGAATTTTTTTTTTAAAGGCAGAAATCTAATCTATGTGCAGGAATTGCTGTGATTGTCCCTTTCTTCTTGGTTCAGGATGGTGAAGGAGGTGGAGATTTGCAATCTCCAGCACTTGCGGAATGGGAAACCCATTTCCCATCTGACTCCAGTATGTTTCCTGTTAAATGTGTCTACTTTAAACCCAGTCACTTCCAACTGTTGCTGCCTCATAGCCCAGCATCCCAATCTGGGAAAAACTTTTGTACAAATTGACATTCTCCAGATGACAATATAGAACACCCCGGTGCCTCCTCCCTGACAAAGTGAAGATAATATAAATTTCCAATTAGTGGGACACATTCTAGTCATGTTCTCTTTTTACTCCCTAACTATCTTTGTTTTGCTAAAAAGCTGTTCGGTCATTAATGAAATCCTGCAGTTCTGCTAATCCTAGATACAATGCAGCTTTTCTCTAGCAAGCTATCCTTGACATAAAACTACAGTTACCCAAGCTCCCCACCACATTAAGATTCGTTGTCATTTGCCTTTCATTACATACCTGATGTAGCACAGTAGCAGTCAAATGTCCTTGGCAGGCAAAGCAAAGTATTTAATTGTATTAGTTTCCGCTTGCTCCGCCTTAGGAATTTTTTTTTTTTTTTTTTTTTCCCCTTGGGGGCTGGCTTGGGGGGGAATACTGTATCATGGAAACTTATACTTTTTGGTTGGGCATAAATGTAATTATCCTTAAATTCTCAAAGCAATCTTGCGCCGCCGCCACCCCCTCCCCAGCAGCACTGTATTGCCAGTGCCATATGAAATGCCTCTCCGTAGAGGCGAACAATGAGGCATTCATCAAAGGGAGCTAGTGATTAGATGTTTTTCATTTTCAGAACTTTAAGAGATAAATAGGAGCCCTGTTCCTTTATTTGATGTACAGTACTGTTGGGATTCAATTAATCTCTTCTGATAAATACTGAATTTCTGCAATACTATTTCGGAAGAAAGAGTGTCACATAGAATGTTGACTTCAATTCCTCAGAATATGAGCACTGGTTTTCAATAAAGAAATATATTAAAGAAGGCTTGGATGGCTCCGAGGCTGGGAGTAGGGGTAAGAATCTGTACAGCTTTTCCACTGAAGAGCCTTGTGTTTTCCCAATGTTTCCCTTCAAAAAAGAAGGGGAAAAAAGGACATTGGGTGGAATAATGAGCAAAATGTTAAAAATGCTGGGCTGAAGCTTTGGGAGCTCTGCATTCTGTCCCTGGCTTTGCTGTGAAATCGCGCAGTCTCTTGGTGCAGGCATCTCCCCGCCTCTTACGGGAAGGTCGCATTTTCCTTCATCAAGATGCTGGGGAGATTTTGTTTTGTTTCGTTCTTTGACTCTTTTGAAATGCTCAGGTACTAGTGAGATCCATGCAGGAGGAATGTCATAGATCAATCCCGTTATACCGTTCATTCTGCAGCGTGCGTTGGAATATGCAGAATGGCACTGGAAAGGAGCTATAGAAAAGCTGCCTGGCTCTTCTAGGCCCTATGAAACTTGAATTGCTGCTTTCGGCCCTGAACGCATAGGCTGGCTGGTGTGTCTGTGCGATGAAAGCTGCCTCTGCAATTGCTAATAATTTACCCACCTAGTCCCATTGACAATTTTATTAATAAGATCAATGGTCGAACAGGCGGCAAACACTGAACATGCGTCTTGTCATTGCTGGAGCAAATGTAGAGGTATCGATGGCGCAGCGTGGTGGAAGTTTGTGTTGCTGCTGCTGCTCTGTGCATTATCGGTGGGTAGACCAAGAAAATAGGTCGGGTTTGATCAATAGGCTTCTCTTCATGAGCGCCAAATCTAGTCATATAAACGGGCCAGCTTGATTAAAAAAGAGTAGCTAATTCAAAGAGGCCAAGCTTGAACTTAATCTAAAGAATAAGTATATTTGCTGCTGGCAGCCAAGTCCAAGGCTCAGGGAATGCAGTATATTGTCACCCAGAAAAGCTCCCAGATGCTGTCATGGGCACTTGGATGGGTTTGCTGCTCCATCTATATGCCCAGAGAGAAGAGCTGAGCCGCGCAACGGGTGCAGCCTGGTGGGGTCATTTACGCAGTTAAAGCCCAGCTCAAAACAGTCCCAGACACCAAAGACTGTGCACGTATTTTAAAGAATGTGGCTTAAATTGCTACTACCTTTTTCTTCTATTTATGATTTTTGTCGTAATTGCATTTCGCTGCTAGAATTTCTAATCTTTTTTCCTCCGGCATTATTATTTAGTAGTGCTAAAACTTCTTTGTATGTTTTGCTATAAAATGAGCAGCTGTTTATTTAGACTGGAACATGTTGCAATGGTATGTCAAAAGATTTAACAAATGGTGTTCATTAAGGGTTAGATCCTCCTCCCATTTACCTCCTGCCACTGATTTTACTAGAGCAGAATCAGATACTGATCATATCTGAACTTACTGCTAAGGAAAAGGTAGGGATTTATAGTCAAATGCGCTGCAGCTGGTTTCCACAGCACCTCAAAAATATCAAGGGACAAGCAGCAGCTGTACCCATGAAATGAGAAATGTTTTGGGCACAAATCTTCTTTTAAAGGCTGCAGCAGCTCTTTTGTACTTTGCAGGTCTGATATTAGGCTTCCTGAGGACAGCAGGAATCTTTCAAATGATTTCAAGTGCTTTGAGTCAAGTCTTAAACCAAACTGCTCATAAAAAGTCTAGAACTACAGATAGATTTGGGAAGGGACAAGGAGGTCATTCTTTTTTTTTTTTTTTTTTTTTTTTTTTTAAAAAAAAAAAAAAAGGAGGGGGTAGATTTTCTGCATTTCTGGGGGTTTTATCAGGTTCTTTCTGAACGCAGCTCAGTTTGTATTATCTGTAAGATTTTATGTCACTGCAATATCTCAAGCTGCACCAACAACGAGATCTCGCAATGTATCCTTAACACAAAACATGTAGAGAGTTTGGGAAGGTTTAGTCGCTGGATTAACTGAGTGGAAAATGTCTTTCATTGTATCTACAGATGGCCCACAACACAGGGGAGGAATCTAGAGAAAAAATCAGAATCTCTTTGTCTATTCAACTTCATTATGTTTTCCAAATTTCTAAAGAGAAACAAAATTGTAAAATGAGAGGAGGGACAGAGAATCATGATTTTACATATTTTCCTCATTCCTATTCATGTTCTTCTAATTTTCTCAAATAGAAAACATAAAAATGCATTTTTCATTTGAAGAATGGGAATGCAAAAAGAGCTTCAAATGCTTTCTAACTGTAGCTCTAGAGGAGAAACCAGGACTTCAAGGATCCCAGCAAACCACCTTGCAAATAGCATGAAAATATCAGAAACCCAATTCTGAATTTCAAGGAATGAGAATTAGATACTGGATTTCTGTTGTGTTTTGTTTTTCTCCATGAGGTTTTTCCCCATGAGGGGTCCGATTCATTATGTACTGTGGTGATATTCCTGCATATTTGGTGTCATGAGAATTTATTTTCCCTTATGTCAAGCCAAGCTTCATTATGACTATGATCAAAATCAAAATAGAGTTCGGAGGGAGCTGGGTGCGCGGAAAGAAGGCATAGAAGCGATAATGTCACTTAGTTGGGAACAGGATATCTTCCTGTTTGAGAAGGAGTTATCAAATTAAAGCCCAGCATCATTACCAAGAAACTCAATTCTCCATGTGACGTATTTACCAGTCTGGGCCAAATTTATCGTTGGTAGAAAGCCATCTGAGCATATAATGATGTCCCGGTTCAAGCAGGGCCACTGATACATCCAGGACTGCCACCAATGACTCTGCTGCACAGAGGAGCAGAAGCAATGAGATATCTGTATGCAAACACCATTTTGGGTGCTCATGGAGAATATTAATAAGATGTCTAGAACAATTTTCATTTCATTTCTCTACTCCATATAGCAAAGGGTCACCCTTCCATGACAGAATATTTACCAGTGCAAAGACGTCTCTGCTTTGTGGGAAAATGAAAAGCTAGACCAGCCAGCAATTGCAGAGGAAATCTGTAGCATGTATTTGTAGCACATTAATAACATGACTAGTGACCTTTCTAAAGACAAGAAACGCGTAGAATTGATAGTGCTAGCCAGGAGCTGTGCAGAACTATAGATCAGTTATTTTCAGACCCGTTTTTGCTGTGGTCACGTCTTTGGGCAGTGTAAGCTCAGCGTGCGCGTGGTTTAGGCTGGTTAAATCCAAACGCAGCCGAGTAGCTAGAACAATGCCTTGCTAGGGATGCCAAGGATGCAGCTGCTAGTGGCTGTGCTTGAGCTTCTACATTTCTCGGTTCCTCTTAAAGAGAAGGTAAAACTCTTTGGTCTCTCTGAAGTTGCAGCGTCCCGCTTTTACAGAATGTATATATATGTAGGTATGTATATACATACTTGATTTTTTGTTATGATCTGAGGGGAGGATGGCAATTCATGTTCCCAGAGGTTTTTAAATATTTTGATAATTTCATTCTTAACTGGAGAATAAAAATCACAATTTGGTCTCCTCGCTAATGGGGAGCTAGGTCAGCTCCGTGGTCAACTCTGCAAAAACCCATAGATCCCCAGATTTAAAGCTGGGTCAGCTTCACTCATAGGTTTCTCTGGACTGGGAATCCGACTTTCCAAGAGCCCTCCAGGGTTATGCTTGGAAATCAGAGCGGGTTACCTGAGTTATGCCAGATCTGTAGCAAAACCAAACCCAGCTTGGAAAACACGTCGACTTTGCAAGGCAGCAGTTCTTACAAAACTGTGATTTTCTTGACAATCTCTATCTTTCCTAGTGAAAACCTGCCTTTCCTGTGAGTTATCACTCCCTGAAGACAAACGGCACGCAGAAAGGCTACATGATTTGCTGCAGGCCAAGAAAGAGATAGTGCAAGCCTAAGACTTCTGATTTCTTTCTCCCATGACTGCAGCAATGTCCTCCTATAAATTGCGAGGCAGTGACAGTTTCTCCAGACCTCTATTAGACCTGCCTGTCTGTCTGTGTGCCTGAAAAGCCCTCTTACTTTTCCAGGTTCCAGCTAGACTATAATGTCTGTGCGACATGGGATATCCTTAACATTAGTTATTAGATAATGCCAGTCCCTGTCACTTGCTCTAAATTTTCTTTAAAATACTGCTTTACCTTCCCAGGACCATGAGCCCATGTTGCATCAGGATGCTGTTTTGGTTCTCAAACAGTTGTTTTAGGTTCCAAACAACTGGCCTGAGGCCACATAGGTAATTTTTAGGTTGGGTTTGCTGTATGAAAGCAGGTAATTGTTTGGTACCCAGGCGTGGGGTGGATGGTTGACTTCCTGCATACATCCAGGAGTAATATACAGAATCCATTAGAGAGATGCCTAATCATCTTAACCTGTCAGGTCCAAACCGCCCTCTTTTAAGAGCCAATTTGTTTTCCTGCCAGATCGATGTTCTTATCTGTAATTGCCCAGGCCATGAATGGCACCCAATAACCAGTTAATATTCAATTCCATTCCACGGCAGGGTGGGGAGCAGGGAAATGTCTTAATTTAAACATTTATTGTACAACTGTGAAAATGTCCTAAGTGAAATTAATTGAAGCACAGGGAGAATAACTTATAAATCACCTTGTCTGGCTTGCATAAAATGATATAGGGATATGCCGAAGCCTTATCACGGTGCTCAATAAAGCTGAAGAAATCTTTAACCCTCAGGTTACTGCTGTGATTCTGGCTCCAGCATAGTAGAAATCTGACTCCTACAGGTTATGTAATACAGAGAGGGTTGATCTGATTAATAATAAGCCTCAAATTTTAACTGACACTTTGCGTTTCTCCAACATCTTCCTGCAAGGGATTGTGCTAGATGATTTAAAAGTAGTGTTAATATTGTCAGCTATTAATCTCTTATGCTTCAGTAGCACTTTAAAGAGGGATAATATTCCCATCAGACTGTGCTTTCCACAGAACAAATATCACCAGAAAATGGAAAACAACTCTAGTGACGTTAGCAGAATGGGATATAAACAATACTGGCTAAAAGACAAGATAGAAATTAGGCAGGCTAATGGGGAATTTGAAGAGCACATAAAGATGCAAACAACTTGCAGAGTATTTATTGATTTGCTAGAAACAGTAGGACTGCAAAGGAAATGCTTGTTACACTTGTGGAAGGCTAAAAGAACACTTAAGGAAAACAAGGATATTGCAGGCGAATAAAACTCATACCCAACTATTAACTGTCATTACAGGGGAGAGTAGAGGAAGATGCAGTGAAGTGACAGGGAAGAAATAACAAGAGAGGGATTGCGGTTTCAGGTGGGCAGGGTGTTTAAAAGAGGGTATTTAAGACAGACCTCAGTAACAACTGCATGATATGGTACGCGTGAAGCACGGCATCCTCCGGAGAGGGAATTCATGTCTCTATAACAGACACTCGGGAACAGGTCAACAAGCTAGTGAATAAAGGAGAACTGGTTGACATAAATCATATAGACATGCAGAAAGTCTTTGGACAAAGTCCCTAACAAGAGACTACTAAGGAAAGTAAGTAGCGGAGGGGTGACTGGTAAAGCAGTGTCATGGATTAGCAGTGAGTTAAAAGACAACCCCCCGCCCCGTGTAGAGCTAAATGGTCCATTTTTAACGTTGCAAAATGTATTGGTAGGGTGCCTAAGCCTTTGCACTTGCTTTAAATATGCTTACCAGCGAGCTGCAGAAGAAGTGAAAAGTAAACCAAGAAAGTGCAGAGGAGACTTGAGATAATTTGGGTAAAGCTGGAGATGAGCGAATGGTTTTAGTGGTACCTTAGATGGAAACGTGAGGGGCAGGATGTAAATTCCTCGCTGATGACTCCAAGGGACTCTCCAGAAGAGTACTTGGACAGCCTGTATCTATCTAAGAGCACCAAAGTTGGTGACTGAGCGGTTTGGTGGGGTTGCTAATCAGTCTACAGCAGCAGCTGAGAAAAGTGAAGTGGTAGAAGCAGAAAGAACAGCATAGAACATGATACCGAAATTTATAAAGATATTATGTAAGTGCCCTGTGATATTGGTCACTCCTATGTGGAATAAATAGAAACAGCTGGGAGACGGACAACAGGAATAATTAGGCGCCTGCAGAACTTCTCAAAAGAATAATTTTGTGAAAGGAGAGAGATTGTTCAGGTCAGAGAACGTGCAGCAGAACAGAAATAATAATGAAAGGAGTGGAGAAGGTGAATTGCAGTATATTGAAAGCGCTCAGAGAGTGGGGTTTTGTACAGTGCACAAAAAACCTGCAGAGCCCTTTGTCTCCTGGCATCACGGAGGCCGGGAATCTGGTGGGACTGAAAAATTCATTGAATGTTTGTACAGTGAATGGAAACATCTGCAGAGAAATGCTTTGGGGCACTATTCTTGGGAAAGACTTGGCACTTTGGGGCATAGCTTAAATGGTGACTGAGGAAAGGATCGGGAGAAAACTTCCTCATTAAGGTATTCCCTTGCAGTCCAGCTGGAGATATGTGTTTTCTTTTGGAAAAAAACCATGGTTGTCTGTGTTGGATTCAAATAACAGGCCAATCAGATTTAAACAAATATAGCAATATATGCTTTTCTTACAGTATATTGTAACTGAGTCCAAATTTTGGTAAAAGTAGGGGTAGTTTAAAACTGAAACTGAAACTGAAATTTTCCTAGCTGTGATATGGCGTCATCAATATACATCTGTACACAGATGCTTAAGGC
Organism: Nothocercus julius; assembly: GCA_013398735.1. Taxonomy (NCBI): domain Eukaryota; kingdom Metazoa; phylum Chordata; class Aves; order Tinamiformes; family Tinamidae; genus Nothocercus; species Nothocercus julius. The sequence continues at coordinate 119,553 of VZSV01000094.1, read as the reverse complement.
AGTAACTAAACGGGTTTATAACCCTCTGTTAAAATTTGTTGCACAGGTCTATTTAAGTGCTACCCATAAATGACACTGAGGGAAATTATTTATGGGTATTCCTAATGGGAGCGAGGGCAGTGGGGAGGCAAAGGCACTCGCATGATTCTCAAATTCTTCGCCTGTTTGGGAGCACTTTGAAAATAAATCACTTAAAGCAAATTCTTTGAATGAAGTGGACAAGCAGCATTTGCCCAGGTGGGAAAGGGACCTGTTGCCAACTGGGGTAGAGGGAGAGAAGAGCACCTGGGGGGACCCCAGGATGGGACAGGGCCATCCTGGCCACCTCCCACTGTCCCCTCACCCAGACACCTCGGGGAGTCCAAATTGAAGAGCCCCAACTCTGTTCATGGGAAAGAAAACAAGTTAAAATGAAATAGCTGAGCCCCACACCCAGATTTTTAAGAAGGGCTGAAATTCGGTGACAGGCAGAAAATCTGACAGCTTCTTGCCAACTTTTCTTGGTGTTTACTTCGAGCTTTTCAATATAAACGATGCTAAAACCGGACTTAGGTGGCGATATATATCACATTTACAGTGCTATTTTTATGGCCAAGTTTTGCAACTTTCCTGTAACAACTCATGGGCCAAACTGCTGCCCAGAACAGGACTCTGTAACACTCTTATCCACCTTTCCCGTCTGCAAAACTGTTACTGAATTTAGCTCATAGAAAATCTACTTGCAGGAAAGCAGAATCTGCTCACTATAGAAAGAGCAGAGCAGGGAGAAAAAGAAAGAAAAGCATAGTATAGGCCAGAAAATGTGTTAGACGGAATAGTTTTCCTGTATTCTTCACTGCAAGTGAAAAGAATTGGGGTAAAATACCTATATATGTAGTCTCTCAGGGAAATTAGCTATGTTTTGAGATCAAGATCAGTGCAAAGGAGAAATAAAATGCTGAGCCACCGCACAAATCTCCTGTCTTTCTTTTCTGTGTCAACTCGTATGCACAGAGAAGGGCATTTCATTTCCTACTGTTGAGGCAGCAGCAACTAAAGCAAATGTTCATATGTGTGCTGAGGCATTTGTCCCGGGAAAAATAACATCTCTCCTTCTATTAACGTTTTAATTAATCCCTTTTAGTTATGAAATGTAACTTTACATTACATAAAAAAAAATTACATGCAGTCTCTTAATCTGCTAATCCTTTCTCCAGACAAGCTGGTTCTTTTTAAATCAACTGCCATTTTATCAACCCAATGGAGCAGAGATCCGGACTCAACTCTATTCAACAATACATTCTTTTCATGAGAGACTGGCCTAGCTAATATGACACCACAAAGGGCTTGAGGAATTCCAAATACCCAGCTCTTTGGATTAAAAGCATAATAATCCCATGCAGTTTTTTGTTCAGAATTGATAGAATGGTTGTATAGTGAGTCACACTTGTTTGAACTTATCAAAGTAACAATATATCAAGCATTTCAGAGGATGATATTTTATTTTCTCAGGTTGATTCGACTTCTTTCAAGCCTTTTCTTTCACTGTGCATTTATGACTGCCAAATGCCCCTGCAGTTAAACAATTAAAATGTATAATCAAGCACAGACAATCTGATAGCTTTTGTTTTATGACTAGCATTCTATACGGTTTTTATATAGATATAAGCATTGTTTTCACCGAAACAGTTGCAAGGGCGCAGCACAGAGCACAGTGTGTACCAGCATAAAAGGAATTTATGCCACTATAACTTCTTCCCCTATCGTAGATGTGTCTTTACTCTGTTTTCAGGGTATAGAGCATAGTCAAAATGGGACAGCTTTTGTGTGTCAACAAGTCCTACGGGAGGCAGAAAACAAGACTGTTAGAATTAGCGGCCCGGTAGCCTTAATAAAGTAACACGCAAGTCGGAGCTTTGGAAACCAGGGCAGAGCAATTGCTGCGATTCCCCCTCCACCAAGGGTCTGATCCTGCAGGGAGTGTGGGGCAGGACAGGACTGGCCTTTGGCAATGCTTGTTTTCTACCAGGTTCTCAATGTGATTTTCATCTTCTCGTACCCTTATTCTGCATTCATTTGATGCAGGTTTTGCCTGCAAGCCTCGCTCTATTCCCTCCCACTTTGCATTGGATTAAGCGAGAGGAGAATGAGGCCTTTAATTTTCTTTGAGATAGGTTTTATAAGCTTATTAAAAAAGCTATCACTTACAATTACAAAACAGATAGTGTCTTAAAAGTGAACCGAGATGTTCATTGCCACATTGCAGTTCTTGGAGGAATTGGTATTTTTATTACTAGCCAGTTACTATGTTTTCTGCAAGTGCCAAGAGGACTTGAGGCAAATTTCCTGGCTGTGAGCTAGGAGCTAACGGGCTGGAGTGCTGTGTAAGGCCCTGTGTTTGAGCTCATCTGGGAATAGCACATCCCAAATGGAAATGCTTTCCTCAGGAAAACTGTTGTTGGGATCAATTCTCACTGAAAAATACTCTGTTTTTCCCATTTTCGGCCTTCTTATTTAGGAAACTGCTCTAAGGTCACAGCTCACAGGACCTTGCTTTGCAGCCGGTCCTGACGTTGTGGCTCATTGGGAAGGTGGACGTGCAGGAGGGACTGGACAAGGTCATGGCCATACGCAGAGGGACTGATGCCCATCAAGGTGGGTAGGGGACCTGCTGGCATCCTGGCCCTATATCTTCATCCTGGGATGCAGGACTATAAGCCCAAGCTCATGCTCAAGGCCAGGGCTGAAGGACCCCCTGAGCCGTGACCTTCTTGAGCAGAAGCTCTTTGTGGCTACCCCGGTGAGTCCCTAGTCATGTCCCCTTCGAGAGCCCAGAGCTTCCTGCATTTTATTTATGTTTTGGTTTTATTGCCGCAGCTCCTGCCCCTGAGCTCCCAAACTAAACGCATTCACAGAAGAGCCGGCTCTGCTTGCCAGGGAATATTTTTCATTTTTACTTTCGACCAACTGCGGAGCTAACTGGAACGTGGTGAAACTTGACTCCCTCACCAGTGCCTGCTCTGGAGAAGGGGAATTTGGGAAGAACTGGTGGCAGAAATCTTTGTCAATTTTGCCAATTCTTCTCCTTGTTTGGGGCCTGACCCCGCAATTGGTGAGTCTCCTTGGGCTGGAGGAATAAAAGTGTTAGCGTGGAAGCCAGTACAGCTCAAACCTTGAATTCCTGCTGACACTGGCGGTGGGCAGGCAGGAAAGCAGGAACTGCCACAGTTTTTCAGGCTGAATTAGTACCCGTTTCTTTTGCCAAGCGAATATTGTTTTCATGCCTTTTTGAAGGAGGGCTGGGCCCTTCCATCCTCTGCCAGGGCCCCCTTAACCAAGCACCTCCTAACTCTACAGCCATAAATAGCAGCGAGGTGGGAATGGCTGGATGTGTTTCCATGCCCTCTGTTGTGCTTGTGTTTTTGAAATACACCAACCTTCTCCCCCTTTCCCCCTCCTCCACGACGTGTGGTTATATATAGAATATTTATACTAGACCCATTTCTGAGCAATTCTCACCACTGCCACACAGCAGGAAGAAATTGAGCAATTGCTGGTTATTTATTTATTTATTTCTCAGGAGAAAGACTCACTTAATCCTGCACAATGTGGGAAAATATGCTTTCTCTATATACACAGTATGTATTGAAACACATACGTTAGCTGGATGGATGCGTGTGTGTTTGTGTGTGTGTTTTAAATGCAGACCATATTGATTTCAATGTGGAACTTATAAAGATGGGAGATACTCTTATCTCTGCAGGAAATAAAGTGTTTTGGCTAATATTTATGGGCAAGATGGTGAGCAGCCCGTCTCTCGCGTTGCTCCTCCGCGCAGGTACGCTGACGCTGGCTCCGTGCTGGGAAAGAAGAAAGGAAATCGCAGCCTGTCTGTGGAGCTCCTGCCTTCCGATCACTTGGAGCTAGAGGAGTGCTTTGGGGAGAGGCTGCCGTACGCTCGTCCAGCTCATCCATCCTTGCCCAGGCATTTACTCCTGGCAACTATTAATGGGATATCAGGCTTAATGGCTAATTGTCGTGCAGCCCTATTAGCATCGCCGCCTCTGTGTCACAGGATAGGGGAAGAGGTTTAAGAGGATCAGAGCTTGTGCCAGCCGGACACCTCTGTGGAGGCCAGCGCGGGCTTTGGCAGCCCAGTCTGATGGGGAGTCTGCCGTGGTTTGGGTTTCTCCAGGATATGAAACTTCCTTCTATGTGGGCAGTGTGGTCTCAACAGGCCGGGTGGACCAAGGGCAGTTCTGGGTATCCGGCCTGTGCCTGATCCGCTGTCCATCTAATCTGCATAAGAGCTAGGCAGCTAGGCATAAAACTAGTCTTGGCAAAGCATCGTGCTTATGCAAGTGGTACCTACAAGACCGGCTGTGTTATGGTCGCACCAAGGTTCTTCCAGTCAGTATCCCAAGTTCAGCAGGAGACAGGAGCTGATGCTCAGAATTTAGGAGCAGGGCAAGTGCTACATGCCGTCACAGCTATCAACCAGGCTAGTAGCTTCTGGCAATCTCTAGCTTTGCTGCTCTTGGTGTTCCAGAGCTCAGATAGACTTTCCTGCGTTTGAGTAAATATGTTTCAAACCCCTCATTTTCAAAGGACTTATAATACCCTACGGAACTAAATCCAATCCATTTGCATGCTGTGGGAGGCCTGGAGTGGATTTTATAACTTTTCCTAGTTCCAAGTGGAAATTCTCTAGGATTGGGGATTCTCTGCTACCTCAAGGACATGCAATGCACAAGGGGCCGGTAGCAGTTTAGGGGCTGTTTTTCCTGATTGTATTTGACAAGCCCTGTCTCTCGGCTTAAGGAAATGAAAAAGAGCAAGCATCTATCTCAGCCCCCTTTTTTTTCCATCAGTATCAAGCACCATCTTAAGGAAAGCACTATTATTTGAAAGGATTAGACCCGAAAGAATGTGCGCGGGCCATGAGAAGTATTGAAGCACAGTGGGTGATACCAGCAGCATCTGTGATCTAAGGAGCGCGGGGACGGCGCCGAGGAATGTGCGGCTGTCACAGCAGCAGCGCCGGGCGCACATGTGGGTGCCACCGGGTGCTGCGGAGCACGCGAGGCCGTCGAGGTGGGCGCCAAGACGCGCACCGAGCAATAGGAACCGTGCCCATGTGCGGCGAGCGGGGGGCCGGGAACGGGCTGAGGGAATTAAAACGTAGCTTAAGCTCCCAGTATGTTTTGCTCTCACTTCTGAAGTATCTGGCTCATGCTGTTCCCCTCTTAATCTGTCAGTGACAGTTAATAGCTGATCAGAGCGGTACTTTAATGAGTCAGCCAGATTGTTTGCATAAACAGTTGCTAGGCGGCTGTAACCAAGAGCACGGGGAGACCCAGTCCCCCCTGCACGGCTCCCACCTGCATCCCCTTGCCGGCTTTCTGCACCTGAGCGTTTGCAAAAACATATTTACGTAAGCGCAGTATCCTTTTCCTTGCCCGTCCCTTCCTCTCCCGCCCCAGGGCTGGGTTTTGCAGCTTGCGCGCTGCAGGATGTGACTTCAGGTGTAACAATTCACAACTCGAGCTCTGGCTGAGTACCGCCTTCTGCAACTAGGTGTGAATTATTAAGCTCTGCTTCTCACCTCGGAGTGCCTTTATCAAAATTATAGTAATAAAGGCAGTACAAGAAGAGGTAAGTGCGGAGCCGAACGTAGGAGATCAAGTTCAAATGCTTTTCAATGCATGCTGACGTATTTACAACTTAAACATTTCACTTTGAAGTGATTTCAGGCATTTCATATCACCACAGCATTTCTGTCTGCAAAACAAATGTTTGCAGTCTCAGTTATTAATTAATATTACGAGGGATCCAAGCAGCCCAAGACCTAGAGGAATAAGGGTTCTGATCCAAGTATGATTTCTTTGGCCTTGTCTCAGCACTATTAATGATGACTTTCCATTTGTACGGTGCCTTTCTCTGTGACATTCTGAAAGCCTTTGATAAAAATTAATTAACCCATAATGCAGATCTGTCAAAGCTAGAAAGAGAGCCCATGACTCTTGATAGGTTTTGCTTTGCATGAATATCCCAGCAGAACGACTCCCAGTATGCAACTTCTGAGGATGATACCGTTCTTGAAAACATCTGAAATCTGCTCTGATATTCAGTACCAAGACAATTGGACTGCGTGTGGCTGAAATGTCAGATACAGGTGGACCTGTGTCCAAAAGATCTCTCTGCAATGTTTCTTCCGTACCCAGTAGGTAATCTCCTAGGTCTGTGTTTTAGAGGTGCTATGAGTTTAAACAGCATTTAAAGTACACAAGCTGCAGTTTACAGCTGAGGGATATACTTGAAAATGGTGGGTGCAGTGATGTATTAAAGATGAAGAAAAAAAGAAAATTTCTTTCAACTAAAGGAAATTCTGAGCACTGAAGGGAGCACACGTGTTTTGAGCAAGTGTTTATTGGATGATGTGCTGTCCTTAGAAGCTGTACTCAGATCAGCTGAGCCAGCTGATGTGGAGCGGGGCTTTGCAAGGTGCAGGCCCATGGGAGCTTTCAAAAGGGCTGGTGAGGGCCTGTGAATGAGTCTTCTGGGGAAACGGCAGCATCTGAGCAGCCCTGCCGGGCGTCCGTCCTCCCTGCGCTCAGGTAGGACTTTCTTGGTTCTTCTAAAGCAGTTTTGGCCAATATTGTTATCAAATGTGCTTATACAAATGTCCTGGAAATTGTTCCATGAAGTGAAACCAGGTGTCTGAGTGTTTTCTTTGCTTCGGTGGCCTAGTTAAGGCTGCTTGGTGCTGAGAAGAGTCGTAGCAGGAGATGGAGGTGTTGGGAGCGTGGCCCCACGGTGTGTCCCTTGTGGCGGCTGCCCTTCCCCTTGTGCTTTGGCTGTCTTCGACTGTCTTTGGGCACATTGTTCCTTCAGCTGGGAGAGGTTTCCTCAGTTTGCTTGTTTTTGAGCCTGAATTGCACCAGTGCCTCTTTGATTAATGAAGTTTGTTCTAATAGTCCCTGGAGACCTGTCTGGAATAGATTTTGTCTGGCACTGTACAGGCAGAGTAAAAGTCCCGTTTCCAGCCTATTTCCCAGTCAAAAAGGAGCTTTTTCTTTTGCTAGACCCTTCCTTCATTCCCAGATTATCGGGCTGGTGTTTAAGAGTGATTTTCTTTTTGTGCTTACTTGAAATAAGTCCGGATTAGCAGAATACTGAAGCCTGGTTTCCAGCAGCACTTCTCGGTGCAAATTTGCGGATGTTGGATAAATAGTAAACCTAGCCTTTCTCGCAGTGGAGACATTAAAGGAGAGGCTCACCTTTTTCTGGCCTCTATTTTGCTGGAATTTGTATGAAATTAAGAGATCCTTAAGACCTTTACCCCATCTCTGTGGCTTGCTTGGTATTGGCCAGGAATTTCAAAGTTTGGGAATAGCTGAGAGAGCACAGACTGCCAGAGACAGCCAGGCTTTATTTTTTTTTAAGAAACTAGGCTAAAAAGAATGCTGCTTTTACACTATTTTTACTCTGATTACTTCAATGCTGGTCTCTCTTAAAGACTATTTTGCTTAATTTTCAATGTTTGTTCATAAGAAGAATGGAACATGTTAAATAACCTAGCTGTATGCCATGTCTCTGGCACCTCTCTTGTTGTTGTTATTAGGGATAGTAATATATTTATTGTAGTTGCAAGTGTAATAGCATCTCCCACCCTTTTTATTGTGGCAGTTCCTTACCAAGAGGTATTTTTATACAGAGGTACTAGCAAATCAGAGTCACAACAGCGGCTAGTGGCAGGGCTAAAAGGGTAATCTGGATCTCCTGATGCTCGAGCCAGTGTTGCGACCTCCAGTTTGGGCTGCCCTTCCCACGAGCGCTCCCTCGTTGCAATCGCCCGCAGTCACACTTCTGCTCTCTCCTTCACACATGCTTCTGTTAAAATATTCACCAGGAGTGTGAAAGCAGCTGCTCTTGTGGAGAAACCACTTTGTGTATTATTAAGAAAGCTCTCCCCACACTGGAGACTGATGTTGCAATCAGCCCCTGATGTTTCCTAGCAAAGTGGGCAGATGGGTTGGTCTCCTTTATAGCACTGCATAACTGCAGATATTGCAGCACAGGCCACAGAGCAGTGCTCACTGCAGTCCCCCCTCGTGACACGCTGCCCACGTTGGGTAGCCTTGCCATACGAAGGGTTAAAGATTAACAGGGCTGGAATTGAAAGGCTGATGTGCTTTCCAGGTAATCGGGCTAAGCTGAAGCTCATTATAAAAGGGATGAGCTTGAGCCCTCTGTAAAAGGCAAGCACCTTGCAGGAGGGTGGGTTGCTTTCTTGGCAGCGGCCGCAGCACGGCTATCCGCGGTACCGCAGCAAGGCAGTGCGCAGCGAGCACAGCTGGGGGCTTTTTTTCCCCCTTCTCGGTCAATAGGTCTAAGAATATCTGCCTGCTCATTTATTATTTCTTCGGCTTGGCTCTACGAGATAATCGATATGCTGCAGTGTAGGCTTTGATAGCGCTCGTACATCTTGGGTGTGGTATGTGGGTTAATCTCCCAGTCCTGCTCTGAAGCTGCAGTGCTTTTCTGCTAAGCTGCCAAGACAGATCCCTGTAAATGGCTGTTTTTGTTTTTTGTTTTGTTTTTCTTTCTTTTCCTTCTTCTTGAGGCAGGCAGTGGGAAATGGCTGCCTCGCTGAAAGATTCTTTATGAGGCTCGGTGCTTTACATCTATCTTGATTATTTTCTGCATTTCGCCTAGGCGAAGGGGCAAGATGCTAGAAGCAGGCATCGTATTTGTATTGCAGAAAGGCTGAGCACGCCTGCCTCTCTGTATAGGAAGGCTACAGACCTCTGCTGTGTATTTGAGTGTATCTGCTCTGCAAAGCGCTAGGCTTTTCAGCCCCCTTCTATGTGTCAAGTTTAAACCTTTGAAACACATTATTTTCATGCTCTGCAAAGACTTTTACAAGAGGATTAGGACACTTCTCTGGTGTATTATAGGGGTAGAAACATTATTCCCTTTAAAATAAAGTATCAGAATAAAAAAAAAAAGCGTACAAGTGCACTACAACCAAGCATCATGTTTCCTGGCATATTATAAGTGCTCTTGCTGGCTCCTGTTCTTTATAGGGCTCTCGAACCTGTTCAAAGTCCTGTTGAATTCAATGCGAATTAGAAAATCTTTTAAAGATCGGGTCCAACTGTAATACTGGTGTTCTGTCTTTTGGTTAGGCAGGATGTGCTGCAAAATGGGTCAACTTCAGTCTCCTTTCTCTACTCATCTTGTGAAAAACTAAATGGGGAATAGCTGGCATCTGTGAAGTATAACACAGGTCATAGTCTGCTTCCTCAGTCAGAGCTCTAATGGTCCTTAAATATCTTTAAACTCTCTCTTCTAAGTTGGTGTCTTTATCTGCTTAGTTTTAATTGCTCAGAGGTTCTAGGCTACAAGAACACAGAAATCGGAAGTGTTTTAGGCCAAAGGAAAGTTTGCTGTGGAAGGTATTGGCTTCTGGCACTTGGAAGGGAGCTGGCTTGCCTGGGAGATGTATTCCAAGGGATGTGAGGGGCACCCTTGGCTATGGCCCCATCTGCAAGGATCAATTGGCTAACCTGGGTTTTGGGGAATTCACTTCAGAAGAGGAGATATTTACCAAGAGAGCTGGGGATCATGCAAATTAGCATCCATCTTCTTTAAATTAGTGATCCAAAGCAGAATTTATTATTAGATCTTTCTACAAACTTGTAGAACAGAGTGGGGAGTTTAGCTTAGTGTGAAGCTTCCCATGGTCAACACAGAGCTGCTAATGACAAGGAGATTTCTTTTCCTTTAAATAATTTGATTCAGGCAATGAAATTTGGAAAGCAATTACTTAGACGCAGCAAGTAGCAAGCCTGCCAGGAGATAAATCTCTGAAGGGTTTTTGGCGCTTCTGTGCGGGGATAGACATGGAAATAGAGAGCTGCTCACTGCATTATGGCATTTGGAGAGGGCACCTGTGTTGCATTTGCTGCTGACCTTAATGCCACTGCTTCTCCAAACCCTTACCAGAATGTGGAAGAGGGTTGGAATCATGTAATCAAAGCAAGGAAATAAAAACTAAAACATTTTTTTTAGGTGGTCCTACTGTGAGATTCACTGTTGCTTTTTTTTCTGGCCATATTTTCACATCTGCCACACAAATTAGACTATCTCAAGTGCACTTGAAGCATTCCCCCCTTCTGGCTGTGGGCGCTTGTGTTCAGAAGCAGTTTCATCTGAAAATGGGTCTGTTACCTGAGGAGGTTGTTATTTTTGTTTTGTGCTAACTTGCGTCTCCACATAACTTAAACATTTCAGTTCTGTATTAAAGTTCCAGCTAATTTGCACTCTCCAAGGCTACCTCTTTCTTCTCCAGCTTATGCTTAGGCATGATGTTCACTTGCAGGAATCCTTGGACCTGTCATAAAGTTGAATCACTTCAGCTTGTAAATAAAAGTGAACCTGATCTCCAAACCCAAATACCACATGATCCAACAGTCATCTAAATTATTTTCAAAAATTGTATTTTACTTTATCCTCCAAAGACATTTATTATTAATAAATGTACACTTTAAAGATTTCACAGCAATTTATGCCCAGAAATATAAGGCATCTGAAAGTTTATTATTATTTAATTATTTTTCTGCTCAAAAAAATCAAAGATTTTTTCCTTAATACAATGTTTGAGAGGTAGAACAGCATTTGGTGTGTGTAGGAAATCTGTAGAAAAACACTATGCTTGGATAATAAACTCACTGTAGTAATAGGGCTGCATCCGCTTCAACTATGGAGTATTTTCAGCAGTGGACTTGGAAGCATGAAATGGGCTTTTTGTTATTTTCCCTTTTATTAATTATTTTTAAACTGAAGGAACACAGTTGTTATAAAACCACAGAAGCTGTCCTAAAAGAAATGAATTTTACTGACAAATTTTATTTATGCTCTTTCCAAATGTATGCTTGAAACCCTCGAAATCTTCCCCGAGCAACTGAAAGTTATATTGGGGACGTTTTGCTGTCATGCTATTCAGGCATAAATGGCTCTTAAACATGGTGCAAGGATCTGTTTATGTCTCTAGCCAGAACATAGCTGGTTGAGCTAGCCCACTGACACAATGGCTTTCTGTTCTTCATATGGGTAAAAATAATATTCTTTATTAACAGGAGTTATAAATGGTTTCCAGTTCTCAAAATCCATCTGCTCCTGGAGGTGCCTGATTGTGGCCATGCAGTGTAAAGATATTCAGAACAGCTCTTCTCGTAGAAACTCGGATCATTCACCTAACGTTGTCTTTCTCTTTTCTTCTTTTCCATTACGTCCCAATACTTGCATAAAGAAAATGTAGTTTGCCGCTTTAGAAATTCAAATATTAGGAAAGTTACTTTATAAAAAAGGAAAAAAAAATTCAACATTTCCTCTAGCTTTTCCAACCTCCTGGCCACCTATCCTCTTTCTCCTTGCTTGACTTTGTCCTAGCTAAAAAGGAAACACCTGTTGGAATATTAAGTGGAATTTTTTAGGCTGGAATCTCAGGAGGCCTTCTGCATAATAATGCTGTATTCATTATGTGGTGTGTTAGTGGGAGAGAGCTTTATTTTCTTAACCCTGCCATTTCCCCTTCTTGCAGGGACTGCGGAGGGTGGAGGAATGAGCTAGCAGGGATTTTTTTCATTTTTTTTCCAGCATCTTCTGCTACTTTCTCTTCTGGCAGGACCATTGCATAGTACCATTGCAGAGAAGTCCTGCTGGATCAGTGATGAGGATTGGGGAAGGCAGGAGTGAGGCAGGAAGGCTTTCTTTTTTAAAACTCTTTGTAAAGCTGCTCAGCTTGATTCGTGTGTCCCATACCAATCAAGAAGCTATCAAAACCAAAGTTTATAAATAATGAAATTAAAGCTCATAGGCAAAAGAGGCTCATCTCCCCGGACCTCTGTTGCAGTCAGATTTTGGTAGACGTTCACTGCCATGGCATCTTGGCGTGTGTGTTAGCAGGAGCTGCTGCTTAATTCGTACAGCTCTCTGTTGGGAGGGGGTTCAGGTGGTTTCTCTGCCTCTTGCAAAATCCACTCTTTGCCATCTCTGTATGATGCTGAGCCATCGTTTCCAGGGAGCAAAAATTATAGATCTCAGAGTAAAACTAGAGAGCAAATATTTGGCTTCATGGATGAGTTTCAGGTTTAAAAGTAAATAAATGGAGGATATGCAAACTATGTGCACCGGCATCCCTTGTATAGTTTTAAGTGATGTGCGGGTCTATACTGGCAGTGCACTTGGTGCAGTAGTACTAGATACATAACTGATAAATGTTTGGAGGCACTGGAGTAGCTATGAAATGGGTTCGTTTCCAATAAACACCCAGGGGGAAAAAGAATAATAACAATGCAACGTTTTTAGGTCTTCGCATTGTTTGAGGATTAGTGAGATACAGCTGGTCCAAAGCCGATCAAAGTAAATAGTTATTCCCACTATGGGTAATCAGTGGGATTCACTGGCATGTGATATTATCAAAGCCAAGGGCTCAGGGGCTTGCAGGAGAAAACTTGCCTGAATAGCCTGAGATGCAGCAATAAACCTGCAAGGGTGTACAAAGCTGCAGACTGTTGCGTGTCTTCCCACCGCAGGGTATTAACTTAGCCCAGAAGAGGCTTCCAAGCTGTTGATCTCACAACTGCAAGTTCTCGTCGATGTTTCTCCAAGGCACTGAGGCCAGCCAGAATGTGTGAGAGCAGGAGGGGCTGTGCCTATTTCTGCTTTTTCCCTCTGGTAAATTCTGGGTGATCAACGACTGATGGAGACAGTTGATTTGGTAGAACAGTTCTTATGCGATGATTTGGAAGCGATCCTAAGCTGGAGTTGAGAGATGCTATTTTTTTCTTCCTTATCCTTCACTGAATAACGGCTATTGATTATTTAAGATGTGGAATTGCACAGGGGTATGAACTGGTGTGTTCAGAAGCCCTGCTACATTGAGCCTTTCATTGAATGCATGTTACTGCCTGACAGAGCCTTTTTGTGACCTTGATAGTATGAGAAACATATGGGAGAAATGTTAGAATGGTAAGTAGGAGAAAAAGTCACAGTTATACCAGTTTTGGGAACAGCCCCAGACTTCTGAGGAAAAAGAAAAACAACAATAAAAAAGCAAAACAAAACAAAACAACAACAAAAACTCCAGTCTGTCACAGGCTTGCGCTGGAGCTTTCTTTGGCCAAAAAGAGGACAACTTGATGCTCTCAGACTTGTCTGGTCTGGGCTGGCATAAGATCCCTAAGCCATTTTACACGCAGAAGCTTTATTTTAATGGTATGTATAACATCAAAGCTTCAAAGAACTGTCCTGGGCTTTGCCTAAATGGGTGAAAGTTGCCTATTGCACGTGCCCAAGAAAGGTGGCGTTTTGGATGTTGATCACCAAAGAGCAGCACTGTGATGAAATAGAATAAGGGGTTTTGAACCACCTAATATTACATTATGTGTGGCAGAGAGGATAAGGAGAGGGACATGCGAGTGCTGAAGCAATACAGGCTATGAATAGATAAGATTCTGCTGTTATAATTCCATTAAAAATTGAGTGCGTAGTAATGTTGTGCTATTCTTAGTACAGCTAACTTTTAGAAAGGTTAAGACCAATAAATTTGCTTGCTGTTGCAGAGCTCCTACTTCTAGCATGGAATGGGGTAGGTGACCTCAATATGATGCTACAAATTATTGGAAAGAAGACGATTGCAATTCTTGGAACCCTTAATATTGATTGCTTAAGTAAATCATCTGTTAAATGGCAATCTAATTTGAAAGGCATGCATAGAATAGAATTAATAAGTGAACTGATCAGGTTCAGACATTAGGAAAAGAAAAATGCTAAGATTTGCTGATTGGGTGCTTGTAAACAAACCTGGAAGTGGAAGATGAGGAAGAAATACCAGATTTATTTAAGGCTGCACTGCTTATATTCCATGTTAGCCAGGATTAAAGATAAGGTCTCCTGAGAGACTGCAACAATTAATGCTGCTCTAATTTTGGCAATATAGCCAAAAATATTTTCACAGCAAAAATTCCTTTCGCAGTTGAATAATACATGAAATAATAATTAAATCCCAAGGAATTATTTAAACAGATTAGACTTACTCTGCTTGTTTACTTGAACAATGAAAGGTTTTCATTTATGCTCTTGCCAGGCTCATTTTGAATTCCTGCCCTACTGATATATTATTTTGGTGTTTGGATCTCTGGCTCTTGAGAAAGATGCTTTGCGCTTGGCCATCCCTGTAAATATGCCTTGGGAAATCTGCAGACATATGAATAGTCCATTTGATTTTGATGGAGCTGCTGAAGTACATTTTAGGGGATCAAAATTTGGACCATAAGATACCTGGAATCCTGACTGCAACAATTCTATTTGATACATATAAATATGTTTATATGGCTCACACATATGAGCACTGAATCAGTGAACGCTTTTAACCATTACAATATTTACATTCTTGATGAAGTAAAATTTATCTTAATCACAAAATCATCTTTTGGAAAGGAATAAGTTTCTGTTCCTTTAAGGTGGACTTTGTGTCATGCAGCAATTGCAAATGTTTTCCAATATTTTGAATCACGAATAAATATAATTACTCACTGATTCCATCATTTATGTTTACATTGCATAATTACTACCCAGCCTCAATGCTCTGTAATAGATGACTTTATATCGATAAATAGATTAGCTAATACAGTAAATGATTATTCCCAGTAAATGAATCAGTGTGCTTTTGACTTCAAGTACCATTAACAATAAATTCATGGATTCAGGACAGCTTATGCATTTTACATTAAACAGCTCCTGGATAAAGACCCAGAAATTGTGAGTGCAGAGATCTGAGCTCAGGGTTGATATTCCTTCCCCAATGAGTATTGCAACTGCTGGACTCCTGAGTTCTGCTCCTCTTGCATTCTCTCTCTTCTCCTTCTGCTGCTCAGCTCCAAAATAGCCACCCTACTTGGTTAGGCCTATGGAAAACTCTGCAGCCATGGATCTGAGTTCTTTTTAAGTCTGAGGACAGCACTGAAATAACTTCTGGGTAAATGTTCTATCCAGTGTGTCACTGCATAAAACGTAGGTGTCACCACCCACCTCTCCGGCAGCTGCTTTTCCTCAAAAGAAAGCAGCTATATCTATAGTTTTGTGAGCAGCCAAGCCAGTTATTATAGGATTGGCACATTTGGGGCACATCCCAGGGAAACTAGTATCAATGCATCTAATTTCCAGATCCTATAACAGACCTTGAGCTTATGAGACCTTCTGCATTGATGCTCTGTTTCAATACTTACTGCAGACCTGTATGGGGGGGACTTTGGTATAGAAAAAGGGACCTGAGGCTCCTTCCCAGGAATAGCTAGCTACTAATCAAGGCAATTTTGGATCCTTGTTAGAGGCTTTGGTTCCTGAAGACCCCCTAAGTCTTTTCTGGATCTGACCCAAACTGCTGAAGGAGTTGACAGTCAAAATGATTTATGCGAGTAAATTCTAGACCATATGTTGAGTGAAATCTTGGCTCCATTGAAGTGAATTGTGGGGGAGGCAGGGATGCTGGCCTGGATTTCATGGCATTGGGTTTATAGCTGCTGTATGTGTGTGGGAAGGGCAGTGGGATAGAGAACAAATAAATTGTCTCAGTGGCATGGAAAGCGGAGCAAGCTCTAAGCCATAATCCCACCATTCATTCAATGGTCAAATCACCATGTTAAGAGAACTGTGTGCTGTAGGATCGAACCTGGGAACGATAATATGATTTTCTCTGCATCTGGGTCACATGATCTGGGTTTTAGTCATTTAAAATCCTGTCCTATTCATTTCTTTATAGTTTTCCTATTTTGCAGTAGCTTTAAAGGTAATGCTGTCTTAATGAGGCACAGGACCTCAAATATTAATGCAGTCTATATAATACATAAGCGTGCTCTTCCAGCCTCATTACAGCACCAGCATTTTAAACAAAAGCTAAAATTAATGCACCCAAATTGGAAGCAGACCTTGAGTGGGTAGGAATTGTAACCTGAGGTTATATTTCTACAGCATCACATCGAATTTTCTGGGTGCCTGCAGTTGCTTTGTATTACAGTCCCAAACCTTGGAAATATTTTAGCATTGCCATGGCTACTCCTTCTGCCCTATGACTGTATTAGAGTAAATTTGTAGGTCAACTCAGAATTTCCTAGGCTTCTACTCTGCAATGTATTTCAACTCTTCCAGCTTCCAAAATTAGTATTAAATGCATTATGTAAAACTGTAAAGATCCTTACTGGTACTGTGGAGGAGATCTCGGTACAAGCTTAGGACATGGGAGAACTTCTCACTGTTCTTTACACTGGGTGACTTATTTCATGGATCAGATGCATAGCAACAGGATCAGATCCGGAGATTCTGGCTTGCAAACCTGTTGCTGGAAATTTTCTCTTAGACAGCAGAAATGCACTATTTTTAGGTCAAGTAAACTTTTAGAGGTGTTAGAGAGCTTGCATACCAAGAAGGAATTTCATTTGGTTCTAACATCTGAGAATCCCTATAAAATTATTTTGCAAGGTACAGCAAATTTAAGCTTTTAACCAGGCTGTTGGTTGCTTTGTCTAAATCAAATAGCATTTGTTCTTGAAAAAATTGGCATTCTGTTTTTCTGTCTTCTGTTTTTTTTTTTTTTCTTTCTCTAACTGTATTTGATTATTTCATTTAGTTCCTACTTTAGTTTATGCTAACTTCTTCAGCACTGAGCACCAATATATCAAAGAAGTATGGAGCTCTTGGCACGGCATCATAATGTTATTACATAATTCCACTCTTGTCCTATGCTAGTGATTTTTCTCTACTTGATTTAAATGAAAAATGAAAAAAAAAGGGGGGGAGGGATGGATATAAAAGATGAATGTGAATTTTAAGGCCAATAGAAGTTGACAGATGATGGGACTGAAGCGGGTTGATGATAAAGCATGACTAGAAGGAGTACGACAGTCTAGCATCTGCTTTGCAGGACAACGCTGACTATTGAGGACCTCAATAAGAATATCAGGCTTCTGTGTTCATGGCATCCTATTAAGCTCACCTTGGTGACTAGGCTTGAGGGATTTGTGAGTGCACCAGACCACGAAAGCTTTGACGTGGATGGGGGTGAAGGGTTCTGGAAAGCGAGAGGACTCCAGGAACTTTTGAATATTGGCATAGAGACTTGGACAGCATGGACTGAGCTCGGAATCACTCTTTGCTCCGAGATACTGCAAATGATGATTTCTACCCTTATATTGCACCCGATCTCTTTTTAAAGCCCAGCATGAGAGAGTAAAGCAATCCAGGATGGGCAGATGGTATAGAGGAAATAGTTGCCTACAGCTGCTGGGAGCAGCAAATAACAAGGCAATAACAGCCAAAACATAGGCGCATCCAACTATGGGACAGGGAAAGCAGAGACCTGGAGTTTGGGTAAATGAGGGAAAGATGGGAACATGCTCGATTTGCAACATTTGGTCAGTGGCTGCTCTGTCCGTTAGCTGAAATATGTTGTTGCTCATTTTTATGATCACTCTGCATTCTATCTCATAGAAAAAACAATAAAGAATTCATAATTATGTGCTGTTATGTTCTAAATTTTGATAGAATAATTTGACTTAGAAAGGTCTTTTACTTTACTAACCAGTTAAACAAAACTGATTCCTAAGAAATGTTTCTATGACTCCAGGATTTAATACAAGCAGTTGATTTTCATCCAGAGCAGAACAATTCTGTTCCTCACTATCAACAGAGCTGTTGTCAGGAAAGATTTAGAAACAAATGAGCTTGAACCTTAATTTCTCCACAGAGGTACAGTAGAAAGAATACTTTTGCACATTTCTCCAGTGCCCACCTATTGTGGAGTCCCCCAGCAAATTAACCTTTTGGAAAACAGAGACTGCAGTTAAGATATAATCAATGTTCTCTGGGTGCAGAGATGCATGAAATCAAGACCCCTATGGAACAGTTCCATGAAATTTAACAGTAATAAAAGCAGTAGCGGAAGAACATGTCTGAAAACATACAGAGCTTACCAGACAACAAGCTGTTTCTTTTCTTCGATTTTTTTTTTTTAACCAGCCTATAGAAATCTATAGCAAGAATTAGATTAAATTGCATAGAATGGGTCAGAACACTTTTAGAAATGTGATCATTCTTGGGTTAGATTGGTTAGATTCTTGGGTTAGACTGGAATTTTTCCATAACCTGGGGAAAAGGGGAAGACCTGTACAACTCCTGCTATGTCACAGAAATCATTCAAAAGATTTTATTTATGTATAAATTGCTTATTTGTATTTGTGAAGATGAAAAGCTCACCATGTTGGAAAATTCGATTAATGCACAGATCTGAAAAACATACATTTTCATTTTGATGCTGCGTGGAACCCTGACTTGGTGGTAATTCGGAGTTTATAATAGTTTGGTCTACTGAGCATACTTAAATTTGATCATTGGTAATAAAACACATATGACGTTTCTGTAATGAAGCAATGTGTATTTTACAAACAAACTTTTTAAATTTTATTTCATCTTTTTATATGATGGACTACTAGTGTGGGCCAAAGACCTACGAAATCTAGCTGTATCTTCCCACTGGTTTTCAGTTAACTTTGGGCAGAATTCTCTTCTTTACTATGAAAACAACAATGGATATCTAAATCTTCTTGCCTTTCTGTACTTCTTGTCTGGAAAATAAACTATTTCTTTTTCCTCAAAAGATTTGAGTGCTTTTGGGAAAGCAATGGGCTTGTTCCAGTATCATTAGTTCCAGCAGTCTTGGATCAACTCCACTCCAAATTTGCATGGACTCTGTTTTAGCAATTAGCTGAGCCAGAACATGTGTTTTAGCCTTTGAAGTTCTGAAGGTGCACATTTGCTGTCTTATTATTTTGGCATACTGCTTTTTGAGAGGCTAGAGCATCCTCTGTGATGTTATTGTGAGAGCATCTTATCTCAGGGCAACTAGAACATAAGTGATTCGGGATGTGTGAAAACCGAAGCACTGAAGTCATACATGGGGACTGTATGTAGGGATTTGGACATACTGTGTTGCTAGGTAATATAATAAAAATAAAAAAGTTTACAAGCTAAAGAGGGGGATAACAAACAAGAATAAAATGAAGAGGAAAAACACTTTAATGTCTCATGCTACTGTAGTTTGTACAAGTCATTCTTATGTTTCTTTTTTTTTTTTTTCTCATGGCACAGAGCAAGACATTGCTTGACGTTTTTTCCACATTTGGAGAGATGAGAGATGGAGAGGAATGAATGGGAGCTAGATATTTATGGGAACCAGCCTGAGAACGTGCCATTTTCTAATGGTGGTATCTTATCAGTTTTCCCATGATATCATGGCATCTTCTCTCCAGTATGCGGACATCTCCAGTCTTTCCAAATAAGTCCTAAAACATGGTCCCAAGTTATTTTCCAGTGTCATACAAGAAGTTGATGTTGGAGCCTGAAGAGAAGTGTGTGGCTCCTAGATCGAACCCCAAGAATTTTAAAAACAGAATTATCCCTCTTCTTTTTGAGTCCTTTAAAAAGTTGTGTTTTCCAATCATTAAAAGAGGTGGATTTTTGACATGAGAGACTAGACAATCTGGAGCTCTCTTTTATCGCTAGCATCACGCTCTTCTGCGTTCCTGCTCTGCTCTTCTCACTGCCGTCATCCTGGCGGAGTTTGGCTCTGAGATGTAATGCACGCACCATGACGCTGGGGGAAGGCGACTGTCTAAGTAGACCCACTAAACTGGTTAAGCAGTGATTAAGGCTTTACTCCAACTGAAATGCCATTGTCCATTAAGAGACAAAAATGATAGTTAACAAAATAATTTGTGGCTCTGGTAGTATTTTTTTTGTATGGGGTAGAATTCACAAAGAATTTTGAAAAATGATTTTTTTTTTTTCTTTGTAGACAATTAATAGTTGATTTTGAAATCCCTCTTATTAGAAGAAACACTAGTACTTAGGATAATGGAAGTCCTACATCTCAAACATTCCTTCTCAGTTTTATAAGCTACAGGGGAAAAGACTTTTTCCCTCAATAACGAACTGGAGACACACATTTTAATCGAGTCTCTGCATGTATTACTTCTGTGGTGTGTGTTTTATTAATTTCACGATCTCTTAATTTAGTCACAGGAGTTATAACCTTTTGGCTTTGTACATAGCTGATTAAGGGAGTTGATTTTTACTCATGACAGTTGCAAACAGTTTCTCAAAAGATCTACTCTTTTGCAATATAGGCAGCAATATTATAGAATGGAATTTGGGGATCACACTCCTAGCTGTTATTCCTTTTTCTCTGCTTTGTAACGTCATAAGCCACCTTATGAAAGACTTCTTTTATGCAATAGTTTTTGGACAATATAGAGAACAGTGAGGTATCAACACCTGCTGCCTTAGTTTCTAGGATATATTGGTGCCAGGTGGGAAAAGAGTGGGGGATCGAGTCCTTGTAACAACCTTTGCAACTGGATCTTTGCAGCAAGCAAGAGAGACAGCGAAAAATAGTCAACATTATTTCAGCACAGTGGGGAAGAAGGGATGAAAGCTCTGCAAATGAATTCATTGTGACAACCTTTGTGAAGAATCTGAGTGTTTGATCTTTTAAAAGATTTAATAATTCTTTTGATAGATTAAAGAATAAACTGGAGGGAGGAGAGGAAGTTAACTTTCTTTCCCTGATTCTGTCAAAATAATAAATAAAGGTGGGGGGGAGAGGAAAGTCCCTAAATACAGTAAGCTTCCCCCCTCAACACGGCCTCTTTTTTGAGCATTGGGTGTATGTCAATTTATCGTTGGAGCAATAGAGGAACACTCAGAAATATGACCCTTTAGAACGAAAGTTGTGGACAATGATCTAATGTGCTTATATCCAGTGGAAATTGATCTAAAAAGCAAAGTAACTGAGTGCTGGGAAAACAGTATTTCTACTATGTAGATATTAATGAACACGTGTGTGTCTCCACAGAGCCAGGCTTTCAAGCACAGCTGATCTGCATTTGAGCTTTGCTCATATATTCTGTCTTATTGCTGTGGCCTTTATGTATCTTAGCAATGCAGGACTTGCTCTTTTATGGGCAAGGACCTTGAAATGGCCTCAAACTGACAAAGCTGAGCTCCAAAGGTCTTTGCACTGGCAGTATTAACCTAGGTAATGGACAATTTGGACAGAAAATATTTTACTCTTCTACATGAAAACTTTTGAATTTCAGATCCTGTTCTTAAAGCTAGTTCAGATTCATGATGCAAAAGATAAATTTTTTCTTACAAATTCTGGGGGTTCTGATCAAAACCCAACAATATTAAATGGGTGGATTTTTCTTTTAAGGTAGCTGGCACTACTCATTTTCAAAAAAAAAAAAAAAAAAAATTATCTCTGGGGCAGGAAAGGGCAATTCAGGGCAATCAGACCTTTCTCCTTTTAAGAAGTACTCATCACTAAAAACTAACAGAGGACATCAGTTTAAAGGTAACCCAATCACCAGCCCCAAACAAACAAACAAAACTCCCTGTTTTGACTGGTAACAGCTGTCATATGTGCAAGTAGGAAAGGATAGTAAGAATTCATAATCATTTCCTCATTAAATGCTGAACAGCCTTTCATATGATAAGACCCCAGGGTCTTATCGAATGAGCCAGAAACTCATCTGGATTGGAGCAGAACAGGAAGGGCACTCAATATAGGCATCTATTTCAAACGACTCCACATAATGAAGATTAATTAGACCTTCTCTACCTATCAAAAGTTAAATACACACACCCAAGGCCTCAGGCTTCTACACTACCAAAGAGTTTTCATGGAAAGCCCAGAAGATTAACAAGTGGTAGACACAAGAAAGAAGATCGTCTCTCCTGTAAAGTTATTTAGATTTTGTTTGGACTTCAAGAGTTTTGGAAGTGTAGCCTCTTTTTCTCATCTGTTTGCCTCCACGATGTTGTTTGGCCTACAGCTCAAGCACAGCTTAGAAATATATTCGTTCTTTCTACAGTTTCAGGTCCAGGGTCTGACCTAATCTCCTTTGAAATAGGGAGTAAAACCCCAATTCAGCATGCACTTAAATTGAGGATTTCAGAAGGGGGACAGAAGTGGCTTAGCTGTGTTTGCCAATTGGAGAGTATGTCTGAAGGGCTGGCAGAGTTAGGGACTCTGGCTATTGCCACCCGTAGGCTGCGCCATTGCAAAGGCGAGTAGAGGATTGACTTTGTAAAGGAGCTAAGAGGTAGGGACTGTCCCAAATGCTGCTTTAGAAACATCAAGCAGTTGCTATCAGCACAAAGAAAACTCAAGGCATGAGTGGCAAAGGAGCTGAGCCCTGGCTCCTCACAGAGGGTCTCCAGCACCTTTGGGCATGCAAAATCCTTGCAGTATTTGATTGTCAAGGCTACTGACTGCTCTCATTAACTTGAAGTGGAATCGAGTGCTCAGCACAATAGAAAACCAAGCCCTTCACTTCTTTAAAGTGATCCTTTTGTTTTTCATATTTATTTTCAAAACAGGGTTACATATCCCGAAAAAGCATTTTCCTCCTTGCACAGAATTTTAGGTAGATGCTTCTAGGAAACACATGTTCTGGTAGCACAATGGCAACTTATGAATAAGATCATACTTGTATTTGCATTAGCACGGCTGGCTTCTCCAACCAGTTTTACATAATCTCCTTTTCAATGGGTAAGGGTGTCATTTCCCCTTCATTTCATACAACTGTGCTTTGAAAATGTAGGGAGGAAGTATTTAAAGAAAGTCCGCATTTTATGAAAGGGAAAATTGCCGGCGTTCCTTTGTGTGTCTCAGTAGGATTTGGATAGATTACTCATACTTAAAAAGGAAGGGAGCTTTTGCTTTCTTTTCTCCTTTTTTAAAAACTTGCATTAACATGATGTATTGACATATTACAAAATCCAAGGAATGTTGGAGAGCAAATCAACCACGACTTTGTCCACAAGTTGCAACAAATTCTTAAAACGTCGTCAGCTTCTGAAATAAAATTGTCACGTTTTGGATACAGGCAACTTTTGTAAGAACTAAAGCTTCGCATATCAGATAGGAACAACAGCATGCTCTCTCTCACTTTCTCTTTCTCTCTTTCCGCCTAAAAGTTGATTTTATTCATTTTTTTTTTTTTCTTTCCTTTGATCCAATAAGCTTGGTAGGAATACAACACATTTTAACAATTTTCATAAATCAAGCAACTGGAATAGATTTTAATACTGAATTGTATTACTGCAAGAATGCAAAGCATGCAAGCTCTAAGCACTAACATTTCTGTTAGTTGAATGGGAGCCAATGCTTTAGCTGTAACCATGTTAAAGGAAAATAATTCTCCTCTACATTTTTGAGGTCTCTGGTGTCAAAAATCCTCCCTGTAAGTGGCAACTTTTTTTAAGTTGTCCTTGTGTCATAAGTATTACTACTGGTCAATCGCAGTTTGAAGCAGGTTTTTTATTTTTCATGCCCAGGTATGAAAACCTATTGAACTATTGTTCTCTCTGACATGCTTTTACTTAAGGAGAAAGTGGGGGGGAAAAAAAGCCATGCAAAAGTAGGATGTCAAGCTTCATTGCATCAATGAATTACTATTTTAGTGGTAACTTTTAGAAGCTTTTCTATACTTTAGAAGAAATATATTAATCACTTTGATGTTTTTCTAATCAACTATTGATAATAGTGGTATTCATGAAAGATGTGCCATCGTTTTATATGTTTAAATTCCTATGTGCATATGTGTGTATGCATATACATTTTTATATCTACTAAAGATATTTGTATTAACTGGACTTTTGTGCATGTTGCCGTTTCTCGTCGTCTTCACTGTTATTTGCTGGTATCTTTTTATCACCAGATGCTGTTCATTGTTAATTTGTTAATAAGGATTTAAGGTTCAAATTGATTTTTGTTTGTCTAAAACTGATAGACTACAAGGAAATATTTATTTATTTATTTATTTTGGTGAAAACCTGTTGGAAAACATTCAGTTAGCTTGATATTATTCTCTAAAAAATATATATATATATATGTGGAAAAATATAGATAAAATTTCCATATAAATCCATTTAGTACTTCATATTTAAAAAGCACATGGCTCAAGAGGGCTCTGTACGTTTACTGAGATTTCTAGGCATCATTACCTCACACATCGTAACCTAAGCATGGATAAAAATAAAAGATAACATCAGTTCTTATTTCCTCTCTATTTTGAGTCAGAGAATAAGCTGAGACATCCAACAGTGAAAGCGTTGGCCTCCTAGTCACTTGAAGCCATTTCACTGTATACTTAGGCATTACCAATTTTTTTGTCTTGGCTTTCCACAGGTTTTTCACGTCTCACCAAGTTAAAAAGGATACTACGCATGGTCATCAGCTCTGAAAATTAGATCAAACAGATATTGCCCTGTTTCTGAGGGCACCATGCTTCCTGCAACTCGTACTGGAACATGGGAATTTCTGAATTTGTAGTTTTGGTCCCAAATATTAGGCATTCAGCTTCAGGAAGCAAAGGTTTCAAAAGACACACATTCCTTTTTATGCACCATTCTCACGTCTTTGGAGAGCAGAGTCCTCTTCTAAAAATAGCAACATGTTCCTGTTGTCACAGGGCAAAACGATAGCTCTGGCATTGCAGACTGGTTTCCTGCTAGATGGGAATACTGGTGCATTCTCGGTTTAATTGCCCTATTTAGACTTGGTGTGCCAGTCCTGGAGCGAATGTGGTCAAATAATATGCAGGATAATCCCTTCTTATAGGAATCTCAAACCTAACCTCAGTGACTGGTACCCAGAGACTGATTCTGGCTCAAGAACTGACCTCAATCAGAGAGCAGGGCAAACACAGCAAGCAAATTATCTCACTGCTTCCACAGTTTGCTCCCGAAGGACTACAGAACCTTGCATAAACAAAACTAATTATAATGCAATTTTTTTTCTTTTTTTTTTTTTTTTTTGTAAGACTGAACCTTTGCTTGGAGACTAACAAAAAAGAACCTGGAAGAGTGTATGTCACAGTGCCATCTACTGACGCCAGCCATGACAATAGTGAAGAGTACCCAATTATAGTAGCAAAATAAATAAATAAGGCTGGGAGTCTTGGAAGGATTACACAGTCTCATGTTTAAGGAAACGAGATGACTGCTAATTAATCCAACAAAAGAAAAAGCCTTACCTGCTGACAGATCATCCCACTAATGTTAAATTTATTTTCAGTTGCAATGTATTGGTCCTGGTAATTCCTGGAAACAGAATATTGCACTGGAGAAACTGTTCACCATAACTTTAAATGCCAGTTCCCATATTTTTTATTTCTTACTGAACATTTTATTCCACTGTTATGAGGTTACAGCCTACTATAGCTAGCGGTTTTGGAAACGTAAAGGAATTCCATAAGAGAAATGTAATTGCTCAGGACGATCTGTGCTTTCTACTGCAGGGTAACTTTATGTAACAGCAAAAACAAGAACAGTAAGTTGGAGGCAGGTGGAAGTAACATGTAATCTAGTTGACGTAAATGAAAAGATGATATTGGTAGCAAGTTGGGCTGAATATGAAGATATAAAGGCTCTCGAATAACAGAAAAAATGGCAAATGTCATGCTTAGTAGAAGCAAGGTAAAGATAAAAGAACGTCAGAAAGCATAGGTGAGGAAGAAGCCAAGTACTCAAATTCTTTGCTCATAGAAGCAGAACTGAGTGCTGAAGCCTCCTGTCCTAGCTCTGCTAAGGGTAGCCAAAGCATCAAAACAGTTAGTGGTAGAGATGTTCAATAGAACATTACTAAGCAAGAAGGTGCATCTTCTTCTGTATCACTTTCAGTGCCAAGAATAAGTGAATTTTAATATATTGTTCTTCTTGGGTCTTGGTGCAAGTTCTATGCAAGACATTTCTCCTGGTTCTTCTGTTTCTCATTCTCTTTCTTCTTGTACTGTCTCAATTAAAGTAAGTTAAGGACAGTAGAGACCTGTCTTGAGCGATCGCCACTTAGACAACATCCAGCACAGTGGAGCTGTCAGCTGGGACGAACATGCCTGCTGAACGTTGCAAAACACTGTGGGTCCTTTGCTATCACATTGCAAGGTATCTTGCAGGGATTTCAAACAGCAGCTTCACCTATCCTTTTTCATTTAGTTGCGGAAAGCTGAGGAAGCTTCTGATTGTCACTGGTGGATCCTGAGGAGGACTGAAGTGGTTTACCCTCTGCCAAACTTGCACGTGCATGTCACCCTTCTAGAAATTTTGTTTGCCTCCTGTCGAGCTGCTAAAGAGAAGGGGCGGGGGAGCAACTTTCAGTTGTTAAAATCCCTCATGGTATTGAATCCTGACCAAATACATCCAGCCCCGCCAGGCAGAAATGCCAAAGGGGGAAAAGGCACTGAATCAAAAGCAAAGCAGGACTGGGAAGATGGTTGGGGAATATGAGTATCACTGCATGAGTTTACTTCATGGATTTAGTGCTGGTTTATATATGGGAATAGACTTAGGGATTTTTTATTACTATTTTTTGTTCCTAAATTATTCAGCTAATGGTTTATGAGGGCATCTTCCAGCATAGAGATTAGTTATCCCCAGCCATTTGCTATT
This sequence comes from Nothocercus julius, assembly GCA_013398735.1. NCBI lineage: Eukaryota > Metazoa > Chordata > Aves > Tinamiformes > Tinamidae > Nothocercus > Nothocercus julius. The sequence goes on along the minus strand of VZSV01000094.1, from coordinate 93,000 downwards.
CTTAAATAAGTTTTGCTGTTGTAGGCTGAACTTACAAGCATGCCAAATGCTTTCAAATGCCTGGAGCTATGGTTCAAGTAAATGGGAGTTCATGGTGTGTTGCACATCTTGGGTTCAAATCCTATTTCCATGGTGTGGAGTGGTCACTTAAGTCATGTTTTTTTTTTTTTGTTTTGTTTTGTTTTGTTTTTCTGCTACCTGAGTGACTCTCAAGGGTCTTTTGAATGTCATGCGAATACTCATGCCACAAGTAATGAGGCAAATAGGCCAGTCCTGGTGCTTCCTCCCTGTGCAGGAATGCTGCTCTCGGGCCATGGACAAGAAGCTCTGGCTGAGCTCCTGCAGCCAGAGGTCACAGCCAGCACAGCCTCCTTGCCGTTGCTTTCCTTCCACCCTGAGCTGCAGCAGAAGTAGGGTGGTAGCATTAGGAAACGCGGGAGATGGATGAGACCGGCCTTGCGCAGAGAGGTGTCTTTGCTGAGAGTGGCTTGCTAAAACATGCTGTGCCGTCATCAGCTGATTAATGCAAGGCTGCTTTATTCTGAAACACTGCCCAGCCATGGCTGCTTTTCCAAAAAGCCCGTCCATATCTCCTTTCTCTGCTGCACTCATAAAGCACATTTGCTGAAGCTGCTGTTGCATGCACTTAAGCGATAAAACGTTTACAGCTACTTCAGAAATTGTTGCAGTAGCAACTTTCCTCATTAATTTTACCGTTGTAGATGGTATTTCACGAGGTGTGAAGGCATGCAGAGCCATGCCTTATAGTATCCCCGATCCTGCCTGTAACACTGACCTTTTATTTAATGAAAAAATGCACTGAAATAATAAAGGGATCTTTTGGGGAAGACAGAGCAAGAGGTCTGACATGAAATGAATATAGCAACACCAATGTCGTTCCATACCCAGCAATGTGATGACTTCTGCTCTTGCTCTGCATTGCTGCATTGGTTTTTTTGCTTCCGTCCAACAGTTACTGAAGTGCAATCTGCTGGTGCACTTGGAGATGTTTGAAAGGGCCTAGTGTCATAAAAATACACTTCACAGCAGAAGGAAGAGCATGGACACAGCCAGGGAGTGGCCGTTCTGAAAGGTAAAACAAGCTTTTATCTACTAATTGTCCAGAGAAAAAGTTCCAGAGTAAGGGGAATTTAGCATCTTTGTCAGAAGGCAGTTTGGAATATAATGAAGGGTCCCACAAGATTCCTTTTTCCAAGTGCATAAGCCATTCTCTTCTCTCTCTCTCTCCTTAAAATATTACAGAGGGATTATTCTGGCAAATTGGAACTTTTCAAGGGTTGCCAGGTAGCGCGTGTTCGGAGTAGAATATGTCACGACACTCTTTGCTGTCTCCTACCCAAGACTACAGAGGTTTTAAAATACCTTTGGGAACCTGTAGGAAGAAATGGACTATAAAAATATATCAATAATGATTTCTTTCTGGCACCTTCAGCTAAGGAATCTCTAAGCATGTATATCAAAGAGCAAGAAGCCCATTGTAGTGTTTTCCCCAGGGTGTAGCTGGGGAATGGAAGCACTAAGAGGGAGAAGGACTTGTGCAAGGTTAAATGTAAAGCTGGAAGCAGGAGCGGATATGGAACCTAAATCTGCTGGCACTCATCTAACCCTTGCTACAGGAGTTATCCTGTGTCTTTACTTGGCTCCTGTGTAAATACTAATGCGCATGATAGGAGGATTAAAAACTGAGAACAGCCAAAACCATTTTTTCATATTCCAAAAGAATGAGCCTTTATTATTTCTTATACATCCATATTTGCCCCGATTTCTGGGGTAGATAAGGCTTGAATTTTGAAGACCAGCGCCATGAACTGCTTTTCTTATTGATCTAGCTTTTAACGTGCAAACAATGAAAATAATAAAACTTGCATTTAAAAACAAACATATCTAGCACAGGAGCTGCATTAAAATGACACAAATTGCTTTTGTGGGTTGAGTCTAACAGAACACCCATGAGGTTCCACTTAAAAACAACAAGCCAACAAAAATCAAATTGCATTGTTTTACTACCAAACAAAATGGTGACATGCCTTGGGCTACGTTTTCAGCATGTTTTCTTGGAAGATCAAAGCTTAAATCCTGTTAACCCTTCAAATGTTAGACTAGTGAATTCATTTCTTTACTCCTGGGCTTCTAGTACTTTCTTTAAGACGAACCAAGCTCTATGTGTACATCTGACTTCTTGTTCCTCCTCTGAGTGCAGTCAGTGCTCCACTTGTAACCTTCATCAGCATCTCTATGGAAGTGCCACCTTGTAAGGGGGCAGAGTTCAGCTAGATGGTCATCTGTCCCATGTCGTTTTTTTACTAAATTTTAGATCTAGATAGAAGTCTGACTTAAATTTCTTGCTCATCTGCTGGTGCACCATGTGCCCCACTGACATCTGTTAGTCAAGACTCATTTCCTTGGCCAGCAAACCTGTTCTTAGAGGAAGTTGTGTTCTGGGTTTCATTCCCTGCTCTTAATGATCCACTAGTGGACATCGGGTTACATTGGTACTGTAAAGGGTCTGACAGTTGGGTGCTTATGGTGCAGGAGAGCTGATTTGTGTCGACACTTGTTTGTCACATGTTCCAATGAGCACTAGTCACCCCACGTGCCTCTTATTCACACAAGTAACCCCGGATAGGAGACCTTCCTTTTGGCAGTTAGCTCCTTCCTAGAGGATAAGGAACTAATAACTCTGTGCAAGCAAGCCTTCTTGACATGGTGGACCCGGCTCTAATCTGGCTTTAGGCTTATTTCATTACTCTGCTGGGACCTTACCCCTGAATAAATAATGAATCCTCCAAATAGTTATTAATTCCAAATATCTGTTTGCCTGTGTCAGTTGTGTACTGTCGGGAAGATGAAGAAGATGGAACAGATGTACCCTTCTGGTATTGGTTTGTCCGTTCAGGCAAGTGTGGAAAGATTTAGCTGCGCACAAGAGCAACCGAATTCTCCCCCAAGCACTTGGGAGTTGAGGACTTATCTATACCAGCATGGGAGGTGGGGGTTGGAAAGAAGAATTTCCTTTCATGTCCAGAATTAAATTTCTTAAGAAAAGAGAGAGTGGAAGGGGCGAAAAAAAGAAGTCTGCATAAATTTAGTTCCAAACAGCTCCTTATTCGTTCAGCTGAGTAGTGAAAGAAGGTGAATGTATTGCAGCGAATACAGAAGCAAACTGTACTTTCCGGCTGCGCTACCCTTCTTGGGCCTCCCGCCGACATGCCAGAGTTCACTCTTAAAATGATTCTGTTACAGTACCAGCCCCACAGCTGTCTGCAGCTGTATGCCTCCCAGCTCCGCACAACTGCCTTTTCACACAGAAGTGGCCCCTTTTAAAAGGGTTCACTCGAACAGATTGCTCCAGTCTAACAATGTGTAAAACATGGTACTTCAGACAGGCTTTGCTTTTTATTGTGTGGTCTTTTTTTGGAGTCTTTTATACCCCAGATGAAGAATAGAAGAACTATTGGCAAAATAACTTGGCAGCACTTTTATTTTTTGCTGTTTTTTTCCCCCCTACCTGAGCACTTCACAAGGAGGGGGGTTTGCCTCCCTCCAGTGCTTTTCCTTCTGCCCTCTTCTCTTCAGAAATGCCTCCCTGAAGCTTCATTTCTTTCTAAGAAAAAACAACAAAAAAAACCCCCTAACCCCACGTGCTTTCTTTCTGAATGATCACCATGGAAAGCCCTGAAAAGCCAAGTACACAAATCAGGCTCTGGCTCTCGGGGCTCTTTGCCCCAAGCACCTGTGCTGAGCTGCTTTTGTGGGGCTGCTAAGCACTTGTTTTTTCATTGCACAGCACCTTGTGCAGGCGGAGCATGGCAGCATCGGAAGGCAATTGTATGATATAAATTATCAACACTGAATATATTTTCCCTTTTGCCCTTGATGTTGATACTTCATAACAAATGCTTTAAAACTGAGGAAGGTGACAAAGAATGCACAACAAGGCTGGCCACCTGGTAGCAGTTACTGTTTTATTTTAGGCAACATGTGCAGCTTACTCAGTACTGCACAAGCTAGGGTTAAAGACTGGAGCCTCTTGCCGGGGAAAGCGTGCAGTCAAAACAAAAGGTGCAGAAGTTCATCTTTATCCCTCCTCCTTCGACTCAAATATCAGGCTGCAGGGAAGAAAACCAGGTTTTCTTAGAGGAGGATAATAAAAAAAAAAAGTGCCTGCCTATGCACTTATCTTTGTTAGTTTGGTGAGTTCTGGAGATGGTGAGAGGAAAGAGTCCTTCTTGCTTCCCCTTCAATGCAAACTAGTCCCTGCCTCTCCCCTCGCTTTGCCATTTTCTTATCCAAAAGAGGAACTGGGGGGAGGAAGGAGGGAGTGAATAGAGCAAAGCAGCCCCTTGTTTCCCTTTGTCTGATATCCTCAGCTTGTTTGCGTATTTTGGGGTAAGAAAGAGAGGGGAAAGGAAAAATTATCTCTAGCCAGACCATCTTCTGTTATCAGACGCCACTTGAGAGGAGCTGTGAAATGAGCTGCCTTTGCCATCCTTTGCCAGCAGCTCCCTCTCCAGTTCGGCTGGTCTTGCCTGGGCTTGCTGGGAAGCACGCGCACACTGCTGCCATACCTGCCGGGAAATCCGGGGATTTCATGAACACGGGGAGTTAGAGCAGCGCTGGGTTTGAAATGCAGATTCCAGAGAGAATTTCCCTGCACAAAGGGCTGTATTTAAAGTGATTTTCTTCAAGCAGAATAGGGTTTCTGAGTCTAATTTCCAGTATGAAGCAAGATTTGATTTTTTTTTTTTTTTGAATTTAGTTTTATGAGTTCTTTTCTTCCTAATCCCATCATCATTATTCTTTTCTAAAACTTTTGCCAGCGCTGGCTTTTGGTATTGATTTGAAATACAGCAAATGCTGGTGGCGCCGACTTGCATGAAATAGAGGCTGACCTTGGTACTGGGTAGCTGTGGCCACAGATGGTGGGAGCATGACAGGGCCTTTCCTCACTTGCTCGTTGGTCTGCGTCCGTTCCCTACTGTAAGTCAGGCTGCAACTGGAGACTCTGAGGTTGACCAATGTGCAACTTTTCACTGACCCTAAACTCTCACAAACTTTTTCTTTGGAGAGGAAAGCTAATATCTTGGCTCTTTCCTTTGGGAAGCATTGTGGGATACCCAGGAAGCAAAGGCATCAAATAAGCAAGACCTTCTGGGATCAGAAGGCATCCTGGAGGCATTAGATATGGATGGTATTTGATACAAGAACTGAGGTTTTTCTGTTTTATTGATTTAACCTATTTGTGGTTGTACACGCACAATGGGCTACATTATGAGCGCCATGTGGGTCTGTGCTCCTGCCAATAAAGCCAGAACCCCCACAAGAGTGAGCTGAAGGGCAGATGTTTCCCACCCTCCTCCTCATTACTTTAAAGAGGAGAAGGGGAGAGTCCGTTCCATGGGACCTCCACAACCGAGAGAGCAGAGGTGCACATTGCTACGTGTTTGTTCACATCTACCCGTAGCCCTCCAGTAACGGAGGATAACCCCCTTCCTCTGCAGTTTGTTCCTGTTCCCAGCAGGAATAATGCGTAGAGGCTGAAGGGAAGCCAGTGGAGAGCGGCTGCACTCAGCTGGAGCCAGGAGCCTGATATGGGGCCTCTGTCTGCAGCACGGATACATAGACCTGTACTTAAGGAGAGGTTGTTGCTGCATATCCAGGCGTTCTACTGATCATCTGCACTTACGCTGATGTCCCCTTGGTATTACTTCTAAAGGGCATGAGTCCTTATGTCCACCTTTTAGCAAAACGATGTGCAGTGTTAGGCAGTCCAGCTATTTGAGCAAGGTTCTTTTTTTTAAATAATAATAATAATAATAAAATAAAAGGACTTTGTTTAAAAAAGTGAAACCATTTTGAGCTGTGAAGAGAATATTTCATGCTGGGAGCACAGGAGATCTTTAGGCATTCCCAGCTTGTCTTGGTGCTTTTCTGCTTTTAAAAAATAGTAACAACAAAATGTGAAGTAGTCAGAATTACCCACAGATTCCAGATTGCAGCTCACCCCAAGCAGGTCAAGGTAAGGATTAGCCATTAAGGTAAGGATTAGCATAGTATTTTTCCAGTTGTTTCTGGAGTCTGTATCTAGAGTAACAACAATTTTACACAATGAATTAGCAGATTGCACTACTCCCAGTTCAAGCTTTTTGTTTCTGATATCATTCAAAGTTTTCCCTGGTAAAAGCTGACGAGGTTACTTTCTAAGTAGGTACTGTCATATCTAAGGCTGCTGTAGTTAAATGTGCGCTCAAATTAGGTGTGTGCTGCAGGTTTACAGAGCCAAATCTCAGCAGAGACAGACGGGTTTAGGGGGCTGCCGCCGTGAAGGCAGAGATGTGATTCAGAGGGCTCTGCGTCTCGTGTGCGAGCACCAAACCGGCCCCTTTAAGGAGCCCTCAAGCAGGACCCAAAAAATGCGAACCACCCCAAATCACCAGTTGCTTTTGAAAATTGAGGCCAAGCTACTTAGCTGCACTGCTGGCAATATTGTTTAGAAACAATGGGGCTCAATTAGATGAGAATTATTTTAACACTTCGGAAGCCTGCCAAGTCATTTCCTTCTCCTTTATTGATTTTTTCCGTTGCCAGTAAATATATATGCAGCAGCAGAGCGAAAGAAGTAGCGTTGGGGAGGGGGGAAAGTTAAGTGTTAAAAAGGAGACTGTAACAAGATATATCCCTTGAACCTCTGGGAAGAGGGAGGACATTTTAAGGCAGAAGGAAGCAAGGGATTCGCGGAGGCATTTTGCTGGGTTAGATGCGGTAGCAGACAGCCCAATATTATTTTCCTTGCAGTGCTTGCCTGATCCTTTACTTAGATTGGCTCCTGTTTCTTCCCCTTATTGTGCAGTCCCTGCGTGAGCCGGTCTCTATGTAAAGACATTCCACCTACATTCCTCTGCCACCGGGTGAGAGGCGGGGGGAGCGCAATTATGTGGGCTAGCGAGACACAAAGGGCTCCACGCCGGAGCGGCGGCTTATAAACTTAACTTTTTTTTTTTTCTTAAAAAAAGATTGCCGGCAAGTGTCTGGTTTGCTCTTCTGCTTTTCTACCAGCCTATGACCAAAGGTTTTAGAGCTGTAACTGTCCCGGCCACAAATATTTCCTTGCTCAGCACTCCATAGATCACTGCAGAATAGATACCTTTCTCCCCTGCTCTTTTGGCAATCTCTCTCTCTGGCTTTTTATCCTCATCTTCTCCAAACTAATGGACAAGCTGGGAACAGATCTAAACAGTCCATGGGACTATGGCCCGGATAACAGGGCCATAGCTGATAATTTAGCTGGAGGTATCAGGGGAGCTGTTACAGCATCCGTGCACACTAGTTTCAGGGGTGACTTTGCCTCTCTCCATTTTCAGCTGTGTGCTAGAGGGTCATGTCGTGGTCCCACTTCCAAGCCCTCGGCATACTCTGCTCCACACATGGCTGGAATGTGAGAGCTGCTCGGGTTCTCCAGTCGAGTGAGCTGGGGTACGAGCAAAATGTTTGGAAGTTTGCATAAATCAGACCCCTTCCAGGTGAATTCCTTCAAGGATGCTGTCGGTACAGGGTTTATCAGTATTACTGTACTTCTCGCAGTGAACTTCATTAGCTATTCCTTTTTCCATGTGCGGTGCCTCTTAAATGTTACTGTCCTGCTTACCATATCGATTTCTGTGCCCCTGCACTCTTTCTGCCCATTTTGTCTAATAAGCAAATTTCATTACTTGACTTCACAATTTTTCCTCTGGGCCATTAGAACTGTTTGGCCATATTCCTGGCAGAGCTCTTAATTAGAGATGGATCAGAACTGATGCCATTAAACCGATCCATTAACCACACTCTTCCTGTGACTCCAAATGTGAGAGGTTCAGGTAAATGCGATCTGGATCCAAACCACCATTGAGTTCACGGTGTGAAGCCCCAAACCTCCCTAGATTGCCCTGGCTGGAGGATAAAAGTTAAATGAGGCTAGTTACCCCCATGGACCTCTCATAAATTCAGGTTAAATGATCCTGACGCAGAAAACATCTCTGTTTCTATTCTGCAGCCGAAGTATTTCTGATGTATTAATGATTTCATTTCTTTTGATTGCAGCCTTTGGTAGGCTAGGTCCTACTTTGTTAATATGAAAATGCTGTCATTCTCCTCTGCTCACATAAAAATCTCCCGCGTCTCTGATGGTAGTGCAGGCACAGTAGGAGTGCACAGGTGTCCCTGGAGCTGTGAGCTCTCCCTACCTCCCCGGAGTCCCCGCGCGTGGGTCAGTCGCCGGGCCCTCGGTGCCGTGCTGCTTAGAAGGAAACAGGCATTGAAACAGGTAGGACCGCGCAGTGCCGCTGTATTAGGTTTCCAGCCCAGTGTCCCAGCCTTCCTGAGACCCAGTTGTCTGGACCTGTTAACCTGTGACTTCTTCTAACTCTGGGGACTCTCCTTTCGGAGCTAACAGACCATGAAACCAGGAACCCAGGTCTGGCAAATGGAATTTCCTAACTATATTCACTCTGCTTTTAGCCGAGCACCCTTGAGAGCTCCCGGAAAGCCAGTGCAATTTGTAAGTCTTCGTACAAAACCCAATTAGATTGAAATCCTTAGGCTACAGTAGACCTTTTGGCTTTTCTGTAGCCTCATAGGGTGATGTATTCCAGTGCCCTGGCCCTTTGCTTAAAGAAATAATTTTCTTTAAGAGTTGCTTTCCTCTTTCTCTCTGCTTGAAGGATATCTTCTCTAGTCCTGAAGGAGAATGGGGCTTTCTAAACAAAACAGGTCACAAAAACATATCTTAGCGGGCTATAATTGTAAAAATCGGCCAGTATTTTGTCCTGTCCCTCCTGGAGCACCCGTGCTTCCTTCCCTTCCCCCAAGCAAACCAAACACAACTGTGCAACTGCTGTCCCCCCAGACCTCAAGCATGGAAAACTGAACACAGCCATGTTCTGGGCCTTGCATAAATACTACAATAAAAATAGTATTAGATCACACCTTCCCCCTGCTCAGGTTCCCCCAGGGTGGCTCAACACATCCACTGGATCATCCATCTTTCCACAAAGTTATTTCCACCTCTCCGTGATCCGGAGAGGCTGAACTTGGCCTTTCCCCTGACCTAGCAGGGTCAACGTGGGCTCGCGGCGTGGGGTGCTCCCTGCACAGCTTGCCGTGGTCGGGTTAGTATTATTGTTCTTAAAATAACATGTTTCTTTGTCCGCGCTCTTGCACGCAACCTTCCGTAGCAAGTCCCGGGTCCCGCGGTCCTCGCTTTGCTTGCACTGGCCTACAGAACAGCTCCTCGAAAAAGGGTGGCTGACCCAAAGCGGAGCCTCCCCCCCAGCTCCCCCTCTCTTCCACCCAAAAAGAAGTGCAATTTGCTTTTAAAGGCTCTTAAACAGCAAACGCATTCTGTCTGATCCTCCTTAATAAAGTATCCCAGCAGTGCTACAGTGCCTTATTTGAGGTCTGTGCAGTCTCATTAAATTTGATGTGTCACAGAGGGCTTGGACATGTGAAAGGGAGGCTGCAGGAACCCGGGATTGAAGTTTGCCAGATTTGCTGAGGAAAAATGATTCATTACGGTGTTTCGAAATGGACGCCCTTCAGGCTCGCCGCTGCGCGCGGCCGCCGGCGAGGCAGGCGCGCGCCCGCGGATTTAACCCTTATTAATAGCCGCTCGAATTAGGCATTCGGTTTGATCTCTCACGATGCCTGCTCCTGCGCTCGGCGCAAAGAAAAGGAAGGTTATTAAAGATTTAAAGGCTGCATGCTATGGCTGCAAACTCGCGCTCGCTCTCGTTCTTTGGGTTCGCTCTGGTGTCGACGGGAGGAGAGTGGCGGCTACTGGTGCCTATTCCCATGGCAGGCAAAATCCTGCCTAAGCCACACGTGAAGCTCGGACAGCCCAAGGATCCTCGGGATGTGGGTCCTGCTGCCCCGCAGGGAGGAGCTCAGAAGGGTCTTGGGGTCTTCTGTACCCAAACATCATGGTTTGAGACCCAAACGTGTCCAAAACTCTGCTCGGCGGTGGGCCTGCTGCGCGAGGAGCGCTTTGGGGCCGTGTCCTTCTCCGCGCTGCGTGGGGTGCGCGCGCCATGCGTGATGCTCCTCATGAGCATACCTACGTGAGGGCTCCGTGTCCGTGTCCGTGTGCACCCCTTCGGATAACAGCGACGGGCAGGACAAAACCAGCGAGGGGCATTTCCTGGTGCTGCAGAGATTTTTCCTGATTTGTGGCATCGGAGTTAGGGGGCTGAAAGGAAAAACATTTGTGCTTTTAAAAAGGTTGTAAATCACTCTCTGAATGCTCACCATTTACATTTTAAGTGAAATAGGATGTCAAACCGTTTTGCTTTATGTTTATTTTCAAATACTGTACTCTTTACAGTCCACTTTCTTTAGCATCTGTGCCATTTAAATCTTATTGTATATAGTCACGGATGCGGGGAATGTAAATCTCGTATGGTGTATGTATACACCAATTATTCTTGGGAAGTGCAGCCTGCCAACTACGGTTCCCCGTACCTGTGAAAAGCACCTACAATGAGCCATGCTATTTCTATGAAACCTGGGGCTTGATTTTTACTCAACAGGGATGTTAATCCACTGAATTCAATGGTGTGACACAGGTATAAAATGAATGTAAATGAGGCCAGAATGAGATCTTTTAATTTTAGAGAGTAAATTGCGGGCATAGATGAGTGCAGATCCTGTATGATAAATACAATCTCTCAGCTACATGGTTAAACAAAGCATTCGCACTTCCTGTAGGAGAAGTATTTTATTTCTTTTCCTTTATTTATACAGCAAGGCAGAGAGCAGAAATAAATTTCATCAGTTTCTTACTGCCTCATCACCAGCAGAGACACACAGGAACGAGATGAAACATTGTTCAAGTAAAATGTAAATTTAACTTGCATGCCTTGTCCAGTAAAACGCCACGAGACCTGGCGAGGAATAACACAGGGCAATATGGAGAGCTAGACAGGGCCACAGGAGGGACAGCCCTGGTTGTGGGCCAGCACTAAATGAACTGAAGTAGTGGGGCTATCAGGATGCAGCTTTTGGGCTCAGCTCCATCCCTAACTTCCAAGCTAAAGCATGCGTATCTGTTCCTTGAGCTCGGCTGCTGCTGCAGCTCGGCTTCTGATGGAGCAATGTCTGCGCAGAGCTTCTGCTGGCTGCCTTCTGGACCTCCGCGTGTCCCCAGGAGAGGCATTTCTCTGCAGCACTGCAATGAGAGGTTTGGATCTTTCTTCCCTGGAAAGAGAGACCATCTTCAGTCTCTACTCAATCTGCAGTTAAGCAGCAGGGCTTGCCTGACTCCAGCGAAACCGCCCCGATCTGCCTCATCTGAGAATGCGCCGCTGCACGAGAGGTCCCAGCTCGCAGTGCCCCCGCCGGTGAAACCGTGGCTGGTTCCTGCATCTGCAAAGCTGCACCTGCTCTTGGAGTCATCCCAGCTAACATATGAGCCCAGTTAAATCAGGGGAGATGAATCCAAATCATCATGAATTTGATTTGCAATTACTGTGCTACCTTAATTTGTATACATTTTTCTCACAGTGAGGCTAGAAACTCAGCTAAGAAATGATGCTACATCTTCCCTGAGCCCCCCTCCTGGTTAATTAAAAGATATTCTCTCCTACATCTTCCAGCACAAATCCCATTTACTAGGCTTTCTCATGGGCAAAGAAAGGCTGAAATTCAAGCTATAAGGCTAAATAGATCCACATTGTACTGTGAAAAAAAACAGCACAATTCAGTTAGCTACTTAAAAAGCTGCCTTGCTTATTGCCATTGTTAGAAGAACTAATAAATCACGAGATGACTTTCTCAGGGTCCTAGACGCTATCCTGTGGGTAGAGAGATTTCAATAGCAGATGAAATCAGGATGCCAGCTCAGCGCCCCTTCACGGCTGCGAGCACAAGCCAGCGCCGCCCCCAGAGCCCCCAGCCCTGAGCGCCTTGCGCAGGAGAGAGGTGAATTCCGAGCCTTTCTGGGGAGAGGGGAGGCTTGTTAGGGCTCAGGCACGCAGCGAGCTTGCGGGGCTCTGCTCTATTGCGTCCTTCGGGTTACATCTTGTCTTGCTAAAGAGAATCACACGATTTCTCTGAAATTTAAGCACAGAGGCTCCGTCTATATGGTACAAAGGATATTTCTCAAGGTTTAGCGTCACTAGGTCTGGCAGCCTTCAGGATTGAAGCTCGTACGGAAGAGATGCCTGTCCTGTTTGTGTATTGCACCCTGTGTCTACCGTGCTTACAGATTCCCTATTACTGAGGAGATACTACTTAACCACCATATAGGTACCTGTGGCAAATTGATGATTGGTGTAATTCCATCCAAACTTACTGTACTGTACTTATATTAGAAATGGCCTTCTGGTAAACAGATGATGGAATAAAACTGCAAAGTTGGTATGTAAGCCAGAGCTTTTGTTATGGTATTCCAAAGAACACTATTGATTTAATCTCTGTTATAGTTAGTAGGCAATGAATTTGACCTGATGTCCATAGGTCATCTATAGATGATAAAGTATTTTGAACTACAGCTCAGCTTGTAGTAGCAGAAAAATTCAATGCTCGGAGCAGTTTGTTACTGCGGACAGGATGGTGCAATAGAGGGGATGCTGCACAAGGGCCGGAGCACGTCCCAGCTCTGCCGCTGGCCTGTTGGGTGCCCAGGGTGCGTCATCTCCTCTCCTCTCCGCTTGCGGCCCTTAGGTCGCAGGGGCTTTGAGGATGAAACAGGCTGTGTGCATGTACACTGCTGAGCACAGCAGGGTCCCCCTTCGCTCTGGGACCAATGTCCTAAGCTCCGACGTACTAAAACTGAACCGAAAGAATTCGTGCAGCTCCATTTTGTTCATTGGAGCCATACCCCTTAGACCAGTTGAACACCTGGCCCTAAATTTAGCTTAAAATCTGACACGCTCTTCAAGTCAAACTGGGACATCCTGTTCTTGGATGAGCAGATAGGATCAATGCAGAGAGATAACATATTCCAGGTCTTTCTCATTACAATTCTCCTCATGCAAGATTATCTTTGATTTTTCCACAGCTCCTCCACACTGGCAGCCAGAGGCTTTGTTTAAAACGCATCCATCATTATCACTGTAATGTATTATTATTATTATAACTTATTCATTTATATAGCACTTTCTCACAACAACATACAAATCACTTTGCAATCTGAAAGCAATCTAAAAGTAATCTGGAAAAAACAAGGAGAGAGAGGTTAAAAATATGTAAATAAACCAGAAAAACTGATATGAGAGTCAGTGAGTGAAAGAACCTACTATAAATAGAAAGTTAAATAAAGGTGAGGAACTGTGGGTAGGTGAGCAGTAAATTATAATTTTGCATTAGATATAACTCTGGGTTGAACAAGAGTTAAGAAAGACCTTGCCACCTCTCCACCTGGAAGGATGTTCTCCAGGTAGCCTTATGCCTGCCCTATGACACATAATACCTTGCCTCTGAACGTGGGGTCCAGATTTTACTCTAGAATTTGGTCATATGGGAGCTAAGGTGCAGATTTGGCTGGGTATAACTAATAAGGGCCAAGACTCATGCCAGCGATATGACATTTGAAGTTCTCCAAGTCTGCGTTTTCCTCTGCAACTACCTAGCAAGAAAAAAAAAAAGGGAAAAGAGAAGCAGAAACAAACAAACAAAAAAAGAGATAGACAAGCGAACAAAGAGAAGGGATTTGGAACTGCATGAGGTCAATGTAAGCAGCTGTTAATGTAAAGCGGGGAGGCAAAACCCAATTGAAAACCATAATTATGCCTGGGTCCCTTCTCAGTGAATAAAACAGTCTCACATCTGCATCGCTCCAATCAAAGACAGCAAGAGACCCCGAAAGAGATTATAGTGACATCTTGATTTTAGATCTATCCAGACAGACCCAGAAAACCCTGAAGCCTTCAATAATTCATTGTTTTCTCCTCTTAATTTTCTTTCCTGATACGAACACGCACAGTGCTGTGTATTTCCTGCTCAAGGTTTTGCTGAAGGTGATTCTGTTTGTGCAGCTTTTAGATGCAGCCTCTTTCCTTTTTAATTTTAATGCAGCATTTTGAGGATGTCTCCTGAAAACCTTGATGTCTGCTTTGTGGAGTATCAGTAAGGCATGAAAAGATATGACTAAGGAAGATTATGATATCATTCTGGTTAAGTGCAAATGCATTTTATAAAATGCTTGGCTTCTTATCAAGAGGAAGTGACAGATCATCTCTGGCAATTTTATTAATGTATCTCTCCTGTATCGTACTATATATTCCCCTTATTTTATAGAAATGGGCCAGGACCAGAATTATTTTTCTGAATCTCTCCTGTCTTCTATTGAAGAAATGTGTATGGATTTTGAAAATTACATCCCAGATCCAAATGATCCTTATTCTTTATATACATACGTATTTTGCAAATCCTTGTTTGAATATCTGCCCACTGGATATTTTATACCACCATTTGCATAATTTAACTTCTGGCTGATTCCTCTTTGAGATTAAAGTATAACAGACACCCTCTTGGCATGTATCAACAGGACTGTTACCTGTCTAGAAGTTCACCTAGCTGCCTTTTCAGAGCTGCCACATTCAAAACCAGAAAGGGAGTAAGAGAATCAAGGTGGCCAAAAATTTCCTGGAGAACTCCCTAGCCCAAGTCCACTATAGCTGTGAAGAGGCTTCCGCGGCCCCGCTGTCTCACAGATGCTTTCCCAGCCCCTAGTGCCTCCTCCGAGTAAATAGGCAGTGGCTGGGCTGTAGAAGTCCAGATCTTTGGCCATTTGTTTGCTCACAGGGGTTTTATCCCTGTGTTTGGCCCTGGCTTTCCCAGGTTCAGCCGCTTCCCTGGCAGGATGGGAGGCAGTCAATCCTAGGCAAGCCTCGGTGGAAGGTGTGTCTATAAAGCGTGCTGTCCGTCTGTCCAGCAGTGCCGAATGCACAGGAGTGTCCTTGTCTTCTGGGGCCACATGGTGCTTTTGCCACAGGAATAGGCATAAAGCTAATTACAGAATCAGGGAAATGCTGTGAGACTAGTCAAATACAAAATATTCAATTCATTTAATATTCCTGATGAATAGGCAAATTACTCTAATCACATTAGTTATTCTATTCATTTATTAGCTAAGAGTGATTAGTAGTGAATAGCTGTAAGAGGATCTTCCAGGTGCAAATTTAGACATCTATAGTTTCATGATGTTTATTTTCGGCTGAAGATAATTGTCTCTTTAGTTCATCTCAGGCATACATACACACTGACACACGCAGATACACTCTCTTTTGTCCAGGCACAGCAAAAAAAAAGGTAGAAAACAATGGGGCTGGCACACAGGTGTGGAGAGATAAGGACAACTCACAGCAGAATTTAACAGGATTTATTTTAAAACAGTTAGGAACAGATTTTTCAAAGATGCTGCCAAGGGAATGCAGAGGGATTTTAAACCCCAGTCCCCACCAAACATATGGATAATGCCAGGTGAAGCGCCGGGCTCCAGTGCATTTGTGCTTGATTGGATTGCACTAGTGAGTTGAAGCCTGGCTTATTCCGTAGCACAGCGTCTTTTGCGTGGCAGTGGTGTTTCCGTTTCCATTCGCAATGATCCTCGCTATCCCCAGCACCCTTTTCCATCATTCCTCATGGGCTGAATGTGTACGCTGTCACGCAGCAAGCAGCGCTGGCTATTTTACAAATAGCTCATACTTGCACCGTTGCCTTGGGACTCATCTTGCAGTTCATACCCTGATGGATTTGGCGAGGGCTCTGCACTAGTTGGGATTGTAAGCAAGACATTTCACTTGTTTCACCCAGCAGAAAGCCAGTGGGCAGAGCTAGGTGGACAGCAAATGGATAATCGTATCTGCTTCTGTACTGTGTGCAGTGCTACCAGTTTGCGCTGATTTGATATTCTCCTGTACTTTTAGGATATTGATGCTAAGCAAATCCTAAAGTGTCATTATGTTTTTATAAAGTCAATGCAGTTATGAACAATCTAAAAGAAAAGAATTAGAAAAAAAATATATCAAATATCTCATTTCATTTCTAAGAGAACTCGGTCCTTTGGATTTCCCTGAGCTGTCAGCTTTCATTGATATGATCTGATTGATGCTGTTTGCCACATTAAGAAATGTCGGAAGCTAATCTGTTTTAATCCCATTCTCTGTTTTTAATATAATACTCTTGAAGGGAACTGAAGGTTATTACTTATTTTAAATAGCTTAAATATTTGTGTCAAAACATTGTCCTGAAAGGTTCAAAACCAGTCTTTGCCGCAAGGCTGGAAGAAAAAGAAAAAGAAAAAGAAAAAGAACCCCCCCAACCACCAGTGTCGAGGCCATTTGGAATGACCTAATCCATGCTTCAAATCCCTTTGTTCCCCTGGTCCCTTGCAGGGCTGAATGCTGCTCGTAAGCTTGCTTGCATGTGTGCTGGCCGCTAAGTCTCCCGTCAGAGATTTTCCTCGGCAGGCTGACCTGGGCAACAACGTTTTCCAAACTCCCCCGTTGCTCCCAGCCTGGAGGAGCACCGCAGGTCGTTGGTTACGGCGAGGGCTCGGCGTGCTCCTTATAGCAAAGTTTGCCTGCACTTGTGCGCCAGAAAGAGCCAGTTTTCTAGGGCTTTAAAAGCAGTATTTGGGGGCTTTGAAGGAGCCCTTGGGCAATGAGGGTTGTATATTATCTTGGAGGAATCATTTATCTCTATGCCAGTTGTTTAGCCTGCTTTGCCAAGCTTGAAAATTTAGATTTATTGTTGCCAGAAATAGGACTGGAACCCTTTAATGGGGTTGTGCTCCATGAAGGTGAAGAAGAAGCAAGAGGTGGCTGTGAGCACAATGCAAGTGGTTTTCTTTTTGTTTGGTTTGTTTTCTGTGCTCAGGGAATAACCAAACGCGGAGCCTCCTCAATTCCCGGTCTCAAGATGGCCTCGCCGGCACATGCACATTTGCTTGTGCTTGTGTTGCACTAGTGATGCTGTTGTTTACCCTACACGCTAAAACAGGGCTTGCACTGGCTTCGCAGGAGCAGATGTGAAGCATAATCTTGGCCGCTTTCCCAGCCCATGCTCAGAGCGGCCAAGTGCTCAGTATTTCCTGCACGAAGCCAGAGTCTCGTCTGACACGGCGCCAGCTGCGCGGAGCGCGCTGCCGCGCGGGCCGGCCCGGCGGGTGGCTCCCCGGCGTCCGCACCCGCGGCCCCTTCTAGCTCATTTGCTCCAAATGCAACAGAGCCTCCCGGCGCCGCTTTTACCGGAGGCGCTGATGCTCGGCGTCTCTCCGGGCACGATCTTCGGGTCCCAAAGCGCGCACCTGCTGCTTGCCTGGACCGAAGGCGTCACCGCCGGTCCCCCTGACCGGTCCCACGCACCCTTGCAGGTACACGGCAAAGCGCTCAACGTTTGATTCCTCCCTGCCAGGCTTTGCACTTGCTGTAGGAGACAGTCCACTTAAGAGCTGCAATCTGCTTGCTTCATTTGCTTTCAGATTCAGCTCCCATTTGTTCCTCCAAGACATTTGAGTAAGTGGCAGCATCTGTCTTATGTTTGTGTTATTCACACTGAATTTCCAAACGGACATTTCGAATGGGTGCAAGATGCTATTCTGGCTTGAAAATCAGACTTCTCCAGGCTGCGCTTGACTTATTAGACGTTAAATAGGCTCAATTCCGCTGCCGAGCTGGGTAGGAGACCTCCAGAGCAGTGCTGGGGGCGTAGCTGGGGACGTGTTTTCCCTTCTGGGGCTGTATCAACAGCATTGTGGTGGGGAACGGGCCAGGGCAGGGGTGCGGCGGGGTCGGGGGCCGCACTGCAGCCTCACCCCGCATCTTTGCGCTCGCCAATAGGTCCCCTGGCAGCCTCTGCAAATATCAAGGGCATTTAACCCCGTCGGCTTGGCGGGATCCCAGCGACCAGGTTAATCCCGTCCTGCTGCCCAAGGGTCCCTCTAGCGGCTCCGCGCTCGGGATCCTTGGTGCTCGCGGGTGCTGCGCGCGGCGAGCTTGCAGCGAGCGCGCCGGAATGGCTGCCGCCCTGCAGCGCTGCCCGGCCGGCTTCGCTCTGCTCCCTGAAAAATTATTTCTCATATTTATTGCGTTACCCTGGTTTCCTTTTTTCATTCCTAACATTTTGTCCGTCAGCACTTTCTCCAGTTTCTAGGGCCTCTTTATCACTCTGTCTGCAAATACATTTGCCACCATCCATCCTTTTCTTCTCCCTTAGACATTTTTTTTTTTTAATGTAGTTGGAGAAATTACTCAGATGTTCCTCTTGGTAAATAGAAGCTTTCAGTTGCTCCCTGACAGTTTTACCTCTTATCCCTTTCACCTAATGGGGGGAAAGGGGGAAATACAGATAATTGCAGATCCTGTGCATCTCAGACTGTTTGAGGTGATAGTTACAATTATCGAAAATAATTGGCAGAAAGATAGGTAGTCTTAATGTATTGGGCAAAATTAATACTTCAAATGCTAGCACTTTAACAGCCTTTGTTTGTGACATTGCTTGTGATGGATCTTCTAAAATGGGCTAAATTGGCTACACAGAACATAAGGAGGCATAAAAAGGTTTCTCATGTCAGCCTAGATAGCTCTTCAGGTGAGCTTCAATTAGGAGAGATAGCGAGGAGTATCACTTGCACCCATAGGAATCTACTTTCTTCTCAACATAACTGTGACACCCTCATCCCCCAAAGGTTTTAAACGGATAAAAGTTTTTGTCTGCACAAAAAAAGGTTGTCCAGCTTGTGTTACACAGGAAGTTAATCTTCATCAGTGTTTCTCTGCTGGTCTGCAAGTAAAACCCTGTTGTGGGTTGCAGCTCATCAGGCTGATGGAGGGAAGGCCACCCCTAATTCCTGGCTGCAGTGCTGTCCACGGCAGCCGCCGTGATCCGTCTGCCGTCAGCTCAGTGAACCCGTCACTGCGATTGCCGGGGCCGCAGGACGGCCGCTGCCCTGCTGCCCGTGGCCTCGCGAGGCTCCGGGGACTCTGCTCCCGAGCTGGACACGGAGCTTTTTTCTATCCTAATCAGGGCGTTAAATCCTTCTCTTCCTTCCCTCATCTGCAAAGTGTGTAGGAGAAGGTTTACTCATGTTTTAGGTACATTGCGAGAGTAATAGCCCAAATCCGCTGATTTTGGTTTTGTACAGACAAAATATTACAGCTTCTGCAAAGCTCCTGTTTTAAGATCAGGTGAGAAAGCCCAGGATTTTCAATCAAACTGCACCAACACCTATATAGCACATGCACAGGCAATTTTGGATGGTTTCTATTCTAGAAAAGCACGTGAACTTTAGAGGTGCTAGTAACTAGGACAGCACAGTGTGGGCAACAGATCTTGTCACAAAATTCAAAGTGTGTCCACCCGATCTCATGAAAGTTCTGCGTTTGCTGAAGCTCCCCTAAGAAGGTCTCGCGTTTGAGCAGCTCCAGTGATGCCCAGCATGGGCTCAGAGAACAGTCTGACACCAGGCCTAAAAAAAAGACACAGGATCAAATGATCCCTCATGACCAATGACAGCTATGCTGCAGGTACAGGAATTTTAATAAACCACATCAAATACAGGTAGAAACATGAAAGAAACAAAACATACTCAGATATTGCCACTCGCTGTTCCTACCACCTGGGAAATAGGGATGAATCTCGGACATGCTTGCCCGCTGAGTTACCAGGACTTTTATTGATGACAGCTTAAAAAATCCTCCTCTGCTCATCTAATTTGGTACTAGTGTGGCTCTCCCATAGGCAGCACAGCACACAGAGATTCAGACTGCTCATATATAAGGCACATGCGTGCAGGTATCTATAGCTGGATAAATCAATAGGGTGGCTGAACGAACAGCCAGGGAGGGGGCACAAGCACATCCAAGCTGCCGGAGGAAGAAATGTCTAGCTAGTGTTTCTGCATCTTTTGTGAAGCTGTTATTTAAGGTGACCCGTGATGGCTGAAATTTGAGGGATCCTGAAACACTAGGTAACCTGGTACAGACGATATAGAGAGAGCTTCTGTATCTTTTTGTCTGGGTTTCTAACTGCTGGTAGCATGCAACCAAGAAATGCACTGTGTCTTTCAAAAAAAGGTGTTTTTTCCCCTTCTCCCAGGTGGGGGAGGTCATTTGGGGCTAGAGGGATTTAGTGCTGGAATGCACTGCTATCTGCAGAAATCGGAGTTGGATCATAGGTTAGGTACATCCCCGAATTGCGCTGTAGATCAAAGTGTTTCCGGTAAATCTTGCCCAGCTGATGAGGAGCGTGACTGTTCAGAATGAGAAGTGCAAAGAGCTTCCTGAATGCAACCGCTGCAGTGTAGGATGGGAATTGTTAGAAATACGGGGATCAGATTCAGCTGAGGGCTAAGCACTTGAAAAAAATCCCAGGCTTTTAAGGATGACCATTAACAAGGACAGAGCCGGTCAAAATCTACAGGAAAGGGAGGGAGCCATGCAGGCAGCTCTGAAAATAGAACCACAACCCTGACTTTTGCCAACAGACTTCCCTTCCACACCAGCCAGACTGCGGGGAGAAAGACATTGGGAGTGAAGGGCTGACAGAGACTGACAGAAGCTTAGCACCCTGCTGGATTCAGCGTTTCAAAATCTGCGATGAGAGATAAAAGTCTCTGCTCCGCGATGGCAGCACAGTCCCTGGTGCGGCCCTTTGTCTAAAAGATGCCAGGGAAGACTGTGCCAAGGTGCTTTTTCCTGACCATCTGCCTTATGAGGCCACATGCCAGGTTTGATGCAATCCAAAGCCTGATAGCACACAGGCCTGCTGGTTTATGAGAATCCATTCTGCAATTAAAACAAATATTTAGGATTTCTTCTAAATGAAGTGGCCAAGTCCTGTGAAGGAAAGTCTGGCAGATCTGAACAGAATAAAGAGGCTTCCCTCAATCTCATGATAGATGCAAACAGTGCTGAGATTCAGGGCTCATAGAGGTCATATACAATATTCAAAAAAAAAAAAAAAAATGGACATAAGATTAGAAAGATTGTCGAAACTTTCAAAACAGAGATAAAAGAGGCTGTGTTGTTTGGCAGAAGGCACAATCTCCCCCTTCTGCTCTCCTTACACATCATAAGCAAAGCATAAAAGACAGATAGAGGTTATCCAGTTACCATCGATGCTGGCTTTGATTTCACATCTCCTTTACAACATGCCACAGCACACCTGCTGTCTGCACCTGATGGGGAAATAACTCCATCCTGGCTCAGAGTGGGTCATATCTGGACTTCCACCTGAGCTTCCCATGGCAGTACGTCTTGCCAACGAGGCTTGATGTTTCCTTTCTTCTAGGACGACCATCACGTTAAACAGCTGCATGTGATTCCTTCAGTTCCTGGGCACTCCTTCCAGTATCTCCCATGTAGTAATGATGAGGTCTGTGATGAGCAGTGATGAGGTCTGGCACAGCACTGTGTCAGTCCAATGGTCTCGCACCCCAGCAGAGCTCAGCTGCAGGTCATATGTTCCCCTCTGAACCATATTTTCTGATGAAAGCCTTTTTGGCTGCAGACTCATAACCAGCTTGAGTTAAATCAACAACACAGAGGAAATGACTTGGCCGAGATGAAATGGCAAGTTGGTCGTGGAGCTGGAACTGGAGCTGGGTCTCTTGACTCAAGGGTGGTTCTTTATTGCTGTGGCTGATGAGCACAGGATGCATGCCAACCCATCCCGCTAATGCTAGGCACACCTTCATCTGCTCATTTGTTTCTCATGAGTGGGTGGACACCCAGCTCTGTGTTACTGCAGTTACACATCACAGAGACAGTCCTTAGGCTCGCACTTGGAAGCATCTCCGGGGTGTTGGACTTTCCCAGCCGTGCAGTCAGGCACCCATCTGCTATCTGAAACGTGTCTGTAGCAGTAAACCGGATCTTTTGCTTCACCTTGATCCATAGAGGGAAGACTGGCTGCGAATGCTCTTGATGTCAGACCTGCCACTTACACAATACGGTCTAGTCTGTATTTATCTAGTGTTAAGTACTGGGGCTACCAACTTGAGAAGAGACGTGTGAATCGTCCTATCTCTCCGTTGAAACTGTGCTGGGTGAAGGAGTGTAGGACCTCCTCTCTTTCTGCTGGCAGGGTTCTGGCTATCGTTCTCCGTGGATGGTTTCTAGACAACACATTCCTTTGTTTAGGAAGACTCTCTATTATGTTGACACAGCAGCATGTGGCACTGGAAAAGGAAATAGAAAAGGCTTTTGAACACAAACTGGAGTAGTGTTAGAAGAATGTAGGGGTTTGCTGACAGTCCTGCTCTTTCAGGAAGAAAGATGATTAAGTATTAGGGAGCAGTTCCAGTCAGAAATAGAGATCTGCATCTGCACTTTCTGAAGAGTGTGGTGCAGGAAGTGAGGGTTATTTATTCCTCTTGTAGATTGGAGTTATCAAGGTGGGTTCTCTGTCAACATGGTGAGGTTCCTTGGGTGCAGTCCACTCGGGGACTGAGTCAATATCCCGAGTATTGAGAACAAGGAAGCTCTTCGGGTTCTTTGCCTTGTTCTTGCGTTATGTAGCTTCATGGTTTAGTCGGTCCCACTCCCTGGGCTTCAGTTTCTCCTTAGGGAATATTAATGCTTATTGGTAATGTGCTTTCAGGGCTTGTCATTAATTTTTTAAAAGCAACAGTGTTGCCAAAAAATCTATGGTTTGGTTCCAAGTCAATAAGTTCCTAGTCCCTAAGGACCATGTCCTCAATGAAAACACATCTGCTGAAGTCAACATAGCTCCATGAGTTTACAACACCTATGTCAGAGCTTTATCTGACCTGTTCCACCGGTCTTTGTCTTCCAACTTTTTTCCGGATGGATGTTGCATGAAATGTGCCTTTCACATGGTGTGTGCATTCAGGTATCTTTCCTGGGATACACAAGCATTAATTTAATTCCTTATGTTGCTACAAACTCTCCACGAATTTGCACACAGAACCAGCATTTATGTAGTGGTCCCTTCTGCTTGGCACGTGGACACCCCATTAGACGGCCCACAGGCATTAAATGGCCTGTGTGCGCAGGATGCCGCGATAACATGGTGCTTTATGTGTGTGCCTGAGCCCAGGACTCGGAAGAGACATTTATACATCCTTCAAAATCCCTTTTAGAAGAGTGCCATACCGTGCAAGAACCGTGCGGTATATGGGAAATCGTTCTCATTTCTCTGCACTTCAGCTCTTTGGCTGCGAAATAGGGTTAGCGGGTGTTCTTCGGTTAACTTTGCCAGCTCGGGGGACGAGCTCTTTCCAGATCGGCAGTGCTACCTCTCCCTAGGTGCTGTGCAGTGCAGGCAGAGCAAGGCCCCAGCTTTTGGGGACATATCCGGGGGTAATTGCAGCACGAGGAATGATTGCAGACTCCAGCTCACGTCGCAGGCTGCCCTGATCGCCTCCAGTTCTCCCTGTCTGCGTTTCACCTCCCAGCCTTGATTTGTTTATCTCTTGGGGGCCTTTCTGTTTTTAATTCCATCGTTCCTCACCTGGGAATTTCAGGCTATTATTTAATTTCCTTCCAGATTTCAGCCCTTCCCCCTCGCCTCCCCAGTTCCCCCCTGTCGCCAGCCCCGTCCCCTCGGAGAAGGCGTCTTACTTTTCTGCCCCTCTGTGCGAGTCGGTTTTCCTTGGCTCCCGCAGCATCTCCTCTTGTCAAGGCATTATCCGGTGGGGAGCCTGATTATTTAGATTCCTCCAGTTTCCCCCTTTTAATATATCTCCTCGGTGTCCTGCAGCCTGACCCCTGCCAAAGGAGCTGCCGCGAGGGCTGTTTCTGCCGGCCCGGGGCCCTCCCCCAGCTCCCCTTTCATGTGTGTTTTTGGAGCGCTCTGCGCTGGAGGCAGCGCGGGGCTGGGGGCCCCGCCGCCGCGTCCTGCCTCCCCCATGACCCGAGGAAAGGCCCTTCCAGCGCTCGCTCCGCGGGGCTTGGGGGTGGGCGACCACTGAGCCTGGCCGAGCAAAGCGAAGCAATCGATCCCCCCCGTCCCCTTGATTTATTTTTAATTTGAGGCAGGGGTCCTAAGAGACTCGAGGCATTCCTGGTTGGATGCCCTCCTGTGCTCTGCGGCTTCCTGGGAAGGACAGAAGGGCTTCCCGCAAACCGGAAAGGCTGGGACCAGGATGCTCAGCCTCTGTGGAGGGACCGCTCTGAAATGCCCTTGGGGACCTGGCTGGGTCCCTCTTCTCCCAGCAAGGCGTAATCCCTAGTCCAGTGGTGCCCAGGTGGAAGCTGAGGAGGAGCGGGGGCTCGGTGGGATGCGCGTCTGCAGCTGCAGCACCAAGGAGACCTGGCTCACACTGGTGGCATTCGCCTTTCCCAGGGTTCGGGAGACTTCGTCAAGGGAGGGTGCAAATCGGGACACCTTTCCCACTCAAGGTGGTACAGCTGTCATCTCGTGGCGGTCCTCATGTTGTCCCCTGCTTTCACTAGACGTCCAGGTCTCCCACAGGGAGGGCTAACCCCAGCTGCAATCGTCGGGATACTCTGAGCAAATCCCTCTGTGATCTGTGTGATGGAGAGCATATGCACTGCCCAGGGTCTGAAGGAAATCATCTCACATAAGAAGAACAAAAACCATATTTTTCCAGCTCTCTGCCAGGGATTTATTTGCAAAATTCCTAGGGAAGGAGGAGACCCTTGGAGGTCTCCAAGCTCGAGACCCAAAGTAAATAAAATGTTGCAAGAATACATTTAGCGAAAGATAATGCTGAACACAGGAAAACAGAGAGAATGATGTAAAAATATGTCTTCTGGAATCCAGGGAATGCTTATATCCAGGAAGCAGGGCACTATAAATGTGTTGATCAGTGAGGTTCCCTATTCGTGGCTCCAGTGATATCTAAGCCGCACACACGCTGCTAGTGCTTGTGCAGAAACCCTGCCCTGCAGAGTCTGAGCAACGCGGGATGCTGTCCCCAGACCATTACTTCTTTAGTCCTGAGGCAGGTGGATGTGCTCAAATACACCTCCGAAATAGCGGCCATAGTGGCATTAAATCTGTGCGGCTTCTTGAAGCTCTTATTTGTGGCACACCTCTTTGCTGCACCACACGGGAGATGGCAGGTTTGACCCCAAGAAAGTGCCTTGTGATCAGCTAAGCTATAGGAGCCAGAGCAGACAGGAAAAAAAAACTCCCCTTTAGCGTTTCGGCGAAACAGAGCCAATTACACCAACCTCATGTAGGGACAAAGATGCTGTTTAGCGTGCATGGCCAAGCAAGACCTGCAGCTTGATGTTTGTGCTAAGAACGACTATTAACAACTCTGACTTGTTTTATTTTCTCCTAATCCAGCCTTCCAACAACACACAACAAAAAACTACTCTTGCAGAGAGCTACCTCCTTTGGAATCAGCCAGCCACTGATCTAGTAATTGCCATGACTTGTCATTCCCAGTCCCATCTATCACACAGTGCAACATGACACCTCAGCCAGGGAAATTCAAAAGAAAGCAGTTTTCTGTCTGCTTCAATTTACCAATAAAAAGCGAGAAAGGCTTTGAAAATATGGCTTTAAATGACTGTATTTCTCGATGAAAACCTCTTTTATAAAACATAACAGGGCATTTCTCTTGAAAGAATGTGGGGTCAAAAATGTAGTTAAAACTATTAACCTCTTTCTCTACCGTCATCCACCCTTCCCCTCCTGGGCCAACAGTATCATCAGCTTTTGGGTCTGCTGGGGGTTGATGAAGCGTCCTGAAATATCGCATCTTGCCTAGAGAAGTGTTCCAGCGTTTGTCCAAGTCCGAGCATCTGAGCAGTCCTGCTGATCCCCATGATGACATGCAAAGCAAAAGAAAATGAGGTCGGTGCCTCATGTTTTTTTGCCATTTTTTTTCATGTCATCGCTGGGGCTGGAGAGCTGCTTTGTGCTAGAGTTTCCTCTTTCTTTGAAAGCGGTCTGTCTTACTGTTTTCTCAGTGCCTGTCTCAGTAGGACCTTAGCGTCTAAGGTGTGGCAAATGCCCATTATTTATTAATATCGATTGTCTATTTTTTACTGCGGTTTTCCAAGGAAGAGGTGAAGTACAGTAGGAGAGACTGTCATCCATACCTAGGATTGTTGCAGCTTAAAATCTCGTAAATACTTCCCAGTCTTGGACGCCCAGACATTCTTTTGAATTATTAAATTTAGGGCTGCTCAGCCTTTGTGAAGGTTCATCCTGATAACGAATATGTTGCAGCTATAAAATTTCCATGCCTCTGTTAAAAAGCATCTATATTATCCTTGATATATTACAATTTTAAACACTACGTTCCAGGAGTAAGTTATATCACATGGTTTCAAGTAAGACACTTGCTTCTCCAGGTCAAAGTCTGTAGGCAACCAATTTACAGGAAACAGAGGTTTGACATCTGGATCAAAACTGCAATGCAGTTAAGTTACCCTCAGGTCTAAAAGCTCCTCTAACTATAACCTTGCCTTTGACAGTCACCATCCTGCCCCTCTTCTATGACTGCTGGGTGTTTCTGAAAACAGCATTTCTGGCTCAGCGTTTCCACCCCTAGTTTTGCCTCCATAGGAAGCTCAACCTGGGCACCTTCTTCAAAAGGCACGTGGCAGCCTTGGCCCACTGGACATCTCCCTCTTCTGTGCAGTGCAGACAGCAGCCCCTACCTCTTGATGCCTGTCCCTTTTTATCATCTGCCAGGAAAATAACTCCTGCCCCAAGCACAGCTCTGCTCCAGGCACAAGCCAAGGCTTCTGCCCAGCAGCCAAGAGAGACCATAGGGCTCACCCTTGTTATTAACTCTTCTCAGCTCTGCTCAATCTCCGTGTTTCAGAGTGTGGCAGGAAAAAAAAAGCCCTATACGTTAGGAGAGGGGACCCAATTAAATCCTTTTTCTCCAGTGCTCCTCTGCAGCATGCAAAGCATCTAACTTTGGGTTTAAATTTTAGAATCTGTGGAGTCTGCTCATCTCTTTTTTGTCTTATGTTTTGTCGGTACCTAGCAAATTGGAGAAGAGATCACAAGCATGAGGATTCAGTAAGGGGAAAGGTAGGCTCACCTGTATGAGGATCAAGGCACCTCTGGTTTGGGGAGATTTCCCTCATCTTGAGAATCTGGCCTGGTGAACAGCACAGCAGTCATTATCTTTTAACACGCAGAGCACACATTAACTCAAAGTTCAAAATTCTTTATTTTCTTTGGCATAGTGAGAAATGCAACCCAACATGGCAGTCATACATAATACATGAAACAAGCAAAGAGACATAAAGCAAACAAAAGTGAGATCAAATGCGCAGGATACACAGCAGTAAGGGCAGCCTGCCGCTCGGGTACCACTGCTAGGAGCACTAGCAACCGTGCGCTTGTGTGGTTCTCCATGCCGGATCCTGAAGTGTGCTGGGGAAACCAGAATTGGAACCATTAGCCTCCCAGCACCCGTCTGAAGGAAGGACAGGGAAAAATGTTTACTCCCTCAGTCAGGGAAAAAGGTTTATCCCTAGTGATAAACCCAGCCGCCGTTTGGGCTTGCTGAATAGAAATGGATGCGGGAGAGCAGAGGGCTGAGGGCAGGGTCTATGCAGTCTGATTCAGACCCCTACAGCAGCTCTTTGCACTCCAGTTGCCTGGCTGTAATTGGGATGGACTCTTGCTGTGGCCCTTTGGAGTAATTTGTTTTTCTCTACAGGCAGATGCCTCTGGTTAGGGATTGTAGGCTTTTCCCAGGGATTCGGCTGCAGGTACTCCATGGGATCCATATGGAGTTATCGATCCATCAGTTATAGAGGGCTCTGAGGGTCTTGTGAGCCCCCTCAGAGACAGACGTGGAACCTTCTCGCGTGCTCCAGGTAAAGGAATTTGTCGGCTGAGGGTTTGACAATGAGATATCAGAGCTCTACTGACCCCAATGAACTTAGTCCTTAACGAACAGACTTTATCACTCTCTGACTTTATGTAAACTGCAAGGGAGATGTGTGCTAGGAAACAAGCTTGTGAAGGAGAATAATCTTGGGAGAGTGTTTAGCAAAAGGAGGGAAGCAAAAGTACTTCTGCAACTTCTTTGTTTAACCACAACACCGCGCTTTCTCCCTTGGCAGCACGTAACACGTCCACCATCCCCCTCGGCACACGCGTGCACACACATACACGCTGCACCAGGGCAACTGCTCCGGGTTTTATTGGGAAAATGTAAAACGGCTTTGCATTCTTACCTTTATTTCAAGACCTCCTACAAGAAACAGGAAGGGTAAACATGAAAGATCTGTTTCCTTTAAATTGTGAGTGTGGGGGAGTTTTCCTGTAGTGAAAGGACTGTTTTGAAAAGCCCTAAATGCTTTTGAATTGAATACATAGAAGTAACGTACACACGGTTTGAATTTACAGTTCTGGGTCTCCTATCCCCCTCCATATGAATCCTATAAGTCAGACGTGTTGCTACAGTGATTCCCACCGGGAAAGTCTGGACCTAGACTAGGAACAGCTGTAGATCTACAATCCACCAAAGTCGGCTTCTGAAACAGATATGAATTATTGGTTCAGTCAGATAAATATGGCTCTGGCTTTCCCCCACAGGCAACCACATATGGCACTTGGAAAGAATTAAAACCTTTACCCTTGGCCAGGTCTGGTTAAATAATGGCTCTTTCTTATACCTTCCCCCTCTCTCCATTTCCTCTCATTCATTCTTCTTTTAATTTTCCTTTCATGATCTTTTTGGCACCAGTACCCAAAATGTCACCTCCTCAAAGTGACCTTGGATTTTACAGTGTCACCTCCAGGGCTGAGGGAGCACAGGCAGTCAGATGTATGGGAAAAAATGCAATTCTTATTCAGCGGGGATGGAGCTCTGACAGGCGAAACAAAACCACCTTTCTGTCTCTCGGTGGGACCACATCAAGTCCGGCAAAGCCTTAGGGGCTGCAGCTCCGAGCCCAAGTTCACCCCCAGCCAAGCCCTCTGCTAGGTTTAACCCGGTTCTCCTCCCAAAGCTACTTCATGGGCTTTAAAAATCTGGAATTAAGAAACCTGTAACTTGCTGCTTTATCTCATTATCTCCTGTTTTGCATTTTAATGTGCCTGCTCTAAAAAAGACCTCATTGATATTCTGGTTCGGCATGTGTTTGTTTGTGTCTCTTGGGAAAATTGGCTACAGATATTACTAAGTCAAAAACACACACAGGAGAGTTTGCTGCATATTTTCCTTCCCCTTCGTTTTTCTTTGAAAGAAGATATTATTTTCTTCACTTTCTTGAATGCAAGAGAATTGAAATGTCAGAATTTTGAGACAGCTCAGGACGCAGGCTATAATCTACTGCTTTTGGAGATACTTGTCTCCAGATTTGGGGCCTTAGCTCCCAGATGCCTCCTCCCTCACTGCAAAAGGACCTCAAGATGCAGTAGTCACCTGGAATAGCAGAGAGTATGTGTGATGGGTGAAAAAGAAAACTGTCCATGAATGAAAACTGTCCCCCTTTTTTTATTGTCGCTGCTGTGAAGGGCATCCTTACGGAGGGGGATTTAAAGCGGTTCCAGTGGAAGGAGATAGGATATCTGGCACCAAGGGCCAGATCCTATATCCACACGCACTGCAGCGCACCTTCATCCTGGCCCTGCCAGCAGCTCCGTGGCTGCTGAGAACATCTCCATACAGTGCTCCTGGAAAAAACGTGCATGACTTAACTTGGGTGCTTTGCTTTCCACTCAGTCATGGCAAGGTGGTGCTTGGAGGTTTTTTTCCCCCTCTCCCTCTGGAGGTGCGAAGTTACCTTTGTGCCCTCGTGCGCTCGTGGGACAGGACGGTGTTGAGCAGCAGGATGTCGCAGGGGTCAGGGCCCAAGTACCTGTTGCAATCCTAGCAGACACCTCTGTGACCTTGCTATGGCACCTGTGCATAAAGTGTTCCGAGGTAAATAGCCCCCTCGGTTGTCCCACTGCCCAGACGTGCGTTTTGCAAGAGGATGCCCATCACTTCCTTTAAACGAGGTTCCATTATGGTGTCCTGGCTGAGCACAGATGTTTGAGCCCTGCTCACTGTTTACCAATCTTGTCATTTCCCCAGAGTTTTGCAGTACTTTGCCGCGTGCATGTTCAAATCGGTACCTTTTCTTTCCCCCTTGCCCCGCTGATGCCCGTGGTGCCTGGTGCTCCCGGCGGCACCGGGGCCACGCACTCTGCAGACATTCAAAGGGACCAAGGTGCAGCCACCCTTCTTTCTTTACCAGCGTTATTATTTTTAAATACCCTGTGGTGCCGCGCTGCGATTGCAGCCAGCGCCGGCTTCCAGCGGCCCCGGTAAGAGGAGGTTTTTATGCGGCGGCACAATGACGGTCGCCCCGTCGCCTGCCGTTCCCAGGCTGGTGCTGCCAGCCCCATGAATGCGGCTTTATGCGCGCCGCTCGCAGGTGTTCGGGCCATGTAATCACGAATGAATGACGGGGACGCAGGAGCGCGGGGCAGCCGCTGGCACGGGCTTTCAGCGTGCGCGGAGAAGGGAAAAGGAGCAGAGGCAGCGCCCTTGCCCGCTGCTTTTGCATACCTGCCTGCCGAGAGCTCTTGCAGCCTCCGCGCCGTTTGCAGGGACGAGGGAGTCCACGTGGCTGCGGCGCCCCACGTGCTCCAAGTTTGCCGGGGTGCATCGCTAGGATTTGGCTCGGCATTGACCTTTGGGTCTGATGCTTCTTGCTCTCTTCACGCACAGAATAACTCGGCAAAAGTGCACATGGGACAAAGGAAGTCCCCTGCGTGTGTTGGAAGGTGTTGCGCTATGGCTAGGGCCTATCATGATAATGATGATTAATTTGCCATTAAGCTGGCCTGATGCCTCCCCTTCCACATCCTTAGGAAGATCATGAAAGCCGGTGCAGTAATGCGTAGGACAACAGCAGCCGAAATAGGTCGCAGAGGCCCAGGGAAAGCTTCCTATGCATTCTGATTATTATTATTGCTATTACTACTACTACCGTTATTTAAATACTTACTGAAAGCAAAAGTTGTGGCTACTTTTTACCAGCCATGTGTCAGGTGAAGCATAAAGCTCTGTATCCCTCAGCTTAAAAGGAAGCCAGTATTTTGGAAAATATTAATATTCCGGGTGTGCAGCCTAATCCCATATTTTTATTTGCACTCATATTTTGCAGTGCCTTTCTCTTACACCTCAAGGACATGTTTATGATCTTCTCATGGTATTTCACTCCCCAGTTGATGGCAATGCCTTGAGGAAAAACAGAGCTCACGTTAAATTTGGACGCTGAAGCCATTAAAAGCTGCTTGTGGGCTAGGGAAACATGAGTCCAGTTATGGATACCTGGCTTGTCCATCAGGAATTTGGCATGTCGAGCTTCATACCTGCAGCACCAACGCCTGCAAAGGGCTAATGCAGCACGTTCCCCTGGGAATTACCAAATTATTTTGAGATACCAAAATAGCAGTTTTCTTTTTAAAAGTAATAGGATCACATATGGGCTTAAGATGACATTTTCATTCATGAAGACTGGGAGAGCCACAGCTCTTCCCTAGCATATTTCACTACCTCCGGAGTGGGATACGGCAGCCATTTTAATGATGCATAGTTTAAATTTACACATGATTCACTCGAGTCGTGGGTTTATAATTCTGGGGAGTTGCAGAGTTCTTATTCTGTAATCAGTTGCTTCCTAACTTGAAGTCATCTCAAATTATAAATTGCTTCTCTAACCAATGCAAAACACGGCAGCATAATATCATGATTGATGCTATAGAGAAAACTCTGTTACAGTTTGCATGCTATCAAATGTAATCCTGGTGCAGGTGGGTGCCTGAAGCCTGGCGTAAATGCAGTTGATTAGGTATTTTGCCTCATTCAGGATCCTTTTCTGCGAGCACTATATGACTAAATGCATATTGCATGAGGGGCCTGTTCCAAAGTCCATAGAGACGAACCGAAAGGCACCCGCTGGCCTCGGCGTGTCGGGATCGAGGTGAGACGCTGCCAGGCGGACAACAGAGATGTTGCATTTCGCCTTGCCCGGGCTGTCCCTCCTAATGACAAAAACAAATGTTTTGGCCGTGATGTATGGAGCTGCTAACGACAGGAATCCCTTGGAGAGCCCCACGATTTGCAAATGTAGAATATATTTCCATGTTACGGGGGTGTGGCAGGGACTGCAGTGTCGGGAAACGCCGTGAGGTGGCCAGTCCCTTAAAAAAGAGTGAGGCCCTCGACCTCTGCTATAGCCCAGCTACGCAGGGATACGTTTGCAGCAAAAAATCAGGGCGAGCAGGACAGGGATGGTGCGTTTGCTCCCTGCAGCTGCAGAGGTGGCTCCTCTTTGCCGCACACAGCCCGTGCATCCATCCCGCTCAGAAACGGGATGCTGCTGCTTTCGGAACGAGCCCACTGGTGGCCCCGCCACCCTGAAATCACCCCCTCATGTCACTGCTGCTGCACTGTGAGCTGCTGCGTGTGCCAGCGCCCCGCCAAATCAACAAATATAACATAAATCATATAAAATGATATAAATCGGGGGGCACCTGGGGCACAATGCGAACGCGCAGCCCTCGCCTGTGAGGCGCAAATGCGACTTGTTCCCCGGAAAGGCGGGTGGGATTTTTTCCGGCAGTGCTCGAGACCTCCAAGAGGTCTGGGAGCAGATTGCAGTGGCTGGCAGCCCCGCTCCAGCCCTTTGTGCCAGGCGCACGTTGGCTGCGGCTTTTCTTCTTCTCCCGCTTCCTTTAAAAAGCCGTAAAGCAGCAAGTACTATTCAGTGATTAAGATTATTTGGGTTTGCTTCGGTCCTGGCACGGTGCTAATAAAATAAAATAAAAAAAATATATATTTAAGAAAAAAAAAAAAAAACACGTTAAAGGGTTTGTTCTCTCATTTGCAGAAGAAACCATTTCGCTATGGGAATAAGCAATTAATGGCATTTAAATGAGCTCAACTTCGTCCTTTTCTTCCATTGTCTTTGTCCCTCTTGAATCATCAGGAATTGGATTTTCTCGGCTGTATATTTTCCGGTGCGCTAAAGCGTTTTACATAAATTGCAGCCCAACGGTGGTGCGTAACCCCCTCCTCCCCGCGCTCCCCAGGACTGCGGCGCGGCGGCGCTCGTCACCTGCATCTGCGGCACGATGGCCGTCTTTCCTCATTGCGTGAGGTTTTTTTTTTCCCCCCCCTGCCATATCCTTTCCCCCCGAGAACGTGCGCTGCGGCCCCGCGTCCGCAGGCATCCCTGCCCTCGTTAATTAAAAACGAGCGCAAGGAGGGCGAGCGAGAGGTTCCGATCTCGGCAGGGAAAAGCGGCGCGCCGAAACCGCGTGGCGACGCGTGCGGGCGCCCCGCGCGCCTCCTGCATCCTCAAACACCGCCCCGTCGTGACACGGCCGCGCGCTGGGTGGCACGGGGTGAGGGGACCCTGGAAACGCTCCGCTGCGCCGTTTCGCTGGGTTCGCACAGCCAGGACAGGCTCGTTAGCCCCGCGCTAACGGAGGGGGGCCGCGGAGGGGGTACTTTGGCTCGGCAACGTTGGTTTCATCTTGCAATTAAAGCACCCAGCGGGAGCGGTGATTAAATGGCATCGCGTTTTGCAGCGCGCTGGGGGACGGGCCGAGGAGAGTTTGCAGGGCGAGAGGATTGAGATGCGGTTTTTTTCTGCAAACTATTGACCTACATATGCGACCAAAAAAAAAAAAAAAGGAAAAAAATGGGAAAAAAGAGGGGAAAGTGCAGCCCGCATTCGGCGTGGTGTCACTTTAAGCAGCGAGACTGGGACACCTCAAATGAACTCCGCAGCAGACGGCTGGAAAACGCCGAAAAAAGCGCCGCTTGCGCCCTCCTCTGCGTGACGTCACCGCCCCGGTGCCCCGCGCCATTGGAACGGGCCTTGTTGCTAGGACGTGCGGCGCAAAGCGGGCCCCCATTGGCGGGCGCGCCGCCCCGGCGAGCCAATGGGCGCGCAGCAGTCGGCATAGAAATGAGGGGCCGCAGCGGATGCGCCCGCGGTGCCGCAGCGCCGCATCGGCGCGTGGCGGGGCCAGTGATGCAGTGTCTGCGGGGATGGCACGGTGACCCTTGCATTTTTTGCAGTTTTGGTCATTAAACCCCCCTCTTGCTGCAGCGGCTGCATCGCTTGGCAGAGCGTCCCCGAGCGCTCTTATTTCAGGCCCTGGCTCTAAAAAGCTTTCCTGTGCAAGTCCCTAGCAGCGCGTGCTCGCCGAGGGACAGCCGAGCAAGCAGATCTGGCTGCCCGGCATCCCTGCATCCTGGCCTGTGATCTCCTTTCCTTCGCGTCCCCAGGGATGCGCTCCGCCCGGTACGCACATCCGCTGCCGCCTCGGCACCGGCCATTTCATGCCCACGAGCCCCCCGGCGCAAGAGCGAACCTGCAGCCGCTCCTCCCCGCGCAGCATTTGAATTTGTGGCCCAGCTCCAAAATGTCCTTAAAAAAAAGAGAAAAGAAAAAATTGGCGTAACAGGAGCCCCTGGTTTGGGTTAACCCTTTCGGCACCCCTGCTCCGGGAGAGCCTCCGTGGAGGCGGTAGGGGGGACCCTCCATGCAGAACTGAGACAAAAGTGCAGCCGTGTTTATCCCCGTGTAAATCACGAGCGAGCCCGTGCCGTCCCGTCGCCGCGCGCCCTCGTGCGCGGCTGCAAATCCCGCTCCGGCCCGTTATTTGGGAGCGTCGCTGCAGGGCTGCGTGAGCGCGGGTCACGTGCCGGCGCTGCGAGGAGGCCGCGCGCACAAAGGCAGTCGATCATCTTCATCTTACAAATCGGGGAATAAGATTACACGATCTGCTTGAAAGCGCACAGGAAGTCGGTGTCTGGTCTGGACAGGAAATGGCTTTCCTGTCCTGAAAACCTTTTCATCATTTAAAAAAAAAAAAAGAAAAAAAAGGAAAAAAAAATCCCGTTCGACCTCTGGGTGAGGAATTGCAAAGCGTTTCATGAAAGGCAGGAAAACCTGGGTGCAAACACTGCGCGCGAGTTGCACACCTCAGCTCAAGCCCTTGCCAATCTCTGCCTACTCGAGGGCTCTCCCCGTGTTTATTATTAAAAACAAATAAACAAGCAGAGCATCTCCTAGAAGCACAAAGGGATTCGCATGGAAATGCAGGTCTCAAGGAGGAAGACTGCATTTCTAGCTGTTCTGCTGCGGTCCATGCAGGAGTGTTGCTAAGCTGGAGGCTCCCGTCTCGGGAACTGGCCGGGGTTGCTTCTGCCAGAGCTACTGGAAGGGTTTTTTTCCCATGTTATTTTCCTGTATTAACCTGGAGGACGGAGCATGAGAGAGATGACTTTCTGGCTCACGGAAGACGAGGCTTCTCCCGGCCCCAGCGCGTCCCCCTCTCGCCGTCCCTGCTGCGCTGGTGCCTTGCCGGCCGCGCGGAGCAGGTATCTCCTAGAGAGGGGGGAAAGAACAGCAAGAGGCAATTAATGAGACCAAATAAACACGCATTGGGGTACAAAATATGCACGGCCAACGTGAAAGGCGTGTTGTGCTTCATTAAATCCGAAAAGACTTCACACGTTTCAGGTCGCTAACCATGCTCGCGGATGCGCTTCCCCTCCCCGAGCGCTTCACGCCTCCGTGACGGCTACCGCAAAGCGAGGCTGCCGGGCGCACGCGTCCCGTCCCCGGCACGGGGAGATGCAGCCGAGTGCGGCCCGCGCTGGCGTCCCCGTCCCGTGGCCGCCGGGACCCTCGGCTCAGCCGCTGCCTCCTCCCCGGGCAGCTAAGTCAAAGAACATGTGGAAACATCCCCCGTCTGTATAGGAGACGAGCTAAAATGGATGCTCTCGGGGACAATAAATGGGAGCGTCTCGGGGTGGGAAAAGGAACGGGTTCCGGCTGCACGCATTTCTTTTGTGGGGTTTTGTCAGCTTTTTTGCTGCTGCTTGCAAAGAGGAAAAAAAGATCTGTTTATTTGAGTTAGCAAGTCTGTGAAAGCCAGGAATCCTTCTTTGCAGGAAACTTATGTTTTCCAAAAGGGCTCAATACAAATGAGATGTTTTGCCAGCAGATATTAATAAGGAGGCACTTTGAAAATACAAAGTGATCAATCTGATCACTTTCAAGATCTGGGGGTATGTTCTGGAATACCTTGGTGATTCCATTCTTTCTTCTAATGTTAGATAAAATAAGAGCAAAACCAGAATGCTTCTAGCATGCAAAATTGCACGTGCAGCTTTCTCGACCATTTTTTCGGGGCAATTGTCGAGGAAAGTAAGAACCTCTCTGTAAGGTATTACCCAGAAACTCTGCTCCGATGTCTTGATCGGTTTAAGCTGATTCGAAGAGCTTCTCGGTTCATTGCTGGGCGAGCTGGAAAGCGATCCGGCGCTCTGTGATGGAGTGCGCTCTCGCTCTTGCCCTGTACTAAGTGGTGGGAGGGCTTGGCGGGGGCTCCTCATCTGCTCTGAATTAGTGTTGCCAGGTGAGCGTGCGGCCCGTTTGGGGGGCCACAAAAGCACCACCGAGGACCTCAGTTTCGGAGAGGGGAAAGGAGCAGGACAGCTTGCAGGGAATCTTAAGTGACATTAATTGAAATCTTATCGCTTCCTTCATCTTGAGGTGAACCCGGGGCACAATAAAGAGCAGTTATCTGCCATCTTCCCTCGTCTGTCCCAAGCGCAGGGAGGGGGCAAGGGCATCCATCACTCTTGGTGCCCTGCCGTTTTTTCCTGTGGACAGCGTGATATATTTAGGGAGCTGTCACCCTTGTAGAGCCCTCCTTTTGATGGAGAGCTGAACAAAAGCGGGTGAAAGCAATGGCAATGGGAAGAGAGGGAGCGTTTGGAAACTGGACCCAGAGCAGAACTGAGTGCCTTGATTCTCTAAGAAGGTACCCAAGTAGCACGGGGTTTAGCACCCTTGGAGCAGCAGCAGCGAGAGGTTTTGCTGCAGGCTGGCAAGCAACCAAGCCGGTGATGGCCCAGGCTCTCTTGTGCATCTGAAGAAGATAGATATTTGATATGTGAAGTGGTTGAGGACAAACTGGCTCTCACTGCAAAGTGTAGCACACACCTTTGAGCAAGAGGGAAGGGGT
The DNA here is from genome assembly GCA_013398735.1 of Nothocercus julius. NCBI lineage: Eukaryota > Metazoa > Chordata > Aves > Tinamiformes > Tinamidae > Nothocercus > Nothocercus julius. Next base: position 56,040 of record VZSV01000094.1, on the reverse strand, counting down.
TGTGCCGGGTTATAGCAGGAAGCCATCTCTGAAGGAGTAGAGAGAGGACCTGCTCTGACCGCCAGTGTTGAGAAGCAGGTTCCTTGCTGTCACCCGCTTTCGTGTGGTCTCCCCTGAGCGTGGCCAGCTCATCTAATGGTGTTTGCCCGCAGTGCAGCAGGGTTGCTGGGGCGAGGGCAGCAGCCTCAGCACCCGTTGTGACTGTGCGCGGCATGCGAGGGGCAGCGTGCAGGTACCTGTGTTTCTCCTGTATGTGCAGGAGCTCGAGGCCATGGCGCTGGCTGACAGTAAATCCATGTTACTGTAAACGGGAGAACAAAGAACCTGCAAAGAGCAGGGGGAAACAACGAAGAAAAGGGAGAGATGGGATTTCGATAAGCAGCCGAGGTTGAAACAATGTTGGGAAAAGCTGGATTGCTCCAGTACCTATTCATCGCTCGGCCAGAGCTGCTCACTAGCCCATTCCCAAGGCCTCGAGGAATTTGGGTCCTCAAGTGGCTGAGGTGCAAGGGTGAGAGGCAGGACCTACGGGCCGCACTGCAGCATCCCGTGATGGGTATTGCTGCCAGGGTGGGTTCCCCTGCATCTGTCCTGCCGCTTTGGCAGTGCAAGTGGTTCCCATGCAGATCTGCAGGAGAGGATGCTGTGGAAAAATGAGCTTTGGGAGCCAGGCTGCTGGTCTTGCTTCTTCCCACGCGGCAAGGAAAGCGCAGATTTGGGGCCCGGCAGGTTCAATCAGAGGACGGAGCCTGGCTCCTGAGCCAGCATCGAGGTCGCGTCCGTGCACAGCTTTGCAGTTTAACCCATTGCAGGGACCTGTCGGCCTTCTTGCCGGTACCAGGAGGCGCAGCCTTCAGCGACGGCGGGCTTCTGTGCGTGTTCGGGCTCGGAAGCCCTTATATCCTCCGGCCGCTGCTGGAAAGGCTCCGTGGAAGCGCTGTAGGGAATGATTCTGCCAGGGGAGAGGGGAGTTTGGCACCACCACTCTGTCCCTGAGTTTACCCATCTGTAAAGAATAATCATAATAACGCTTAATGTACGCCCCCAACATGGCAGTGGTGGAGCTTAATTAAACTGTGCAGAGCGCTTCGAGATCCTCAGATTAAAGACTGTGTGTACAGTGAATTACAAAAGCAAACAACATGAAATTTTCCATGTGTTTTGCTATGGCTGTCTTCATTTACAAGAAACAAATCATTTAATGTACCTCTTACATGCAACTTGTTTATATAGGATGTGCTTATTATTCCAGTGGGAGGGAAATCTGGTAGTGTTGATTATCATTGCTGAATACGTAATCCACACAAAATGTAAGATGTTGAAAGAGTGCAGATAGTTAACAGAACTACGTATGTGTACAATTTTTCTCCTTAGCCAATTTTAATAGGCCCTGAAGGTGGAGGGAGGTAAACTTAATATAGTGGAGAAATATAGGTAATTCTAGCAAAAGATGAACATGGAGCAGTTGCTTGAGTCACCAGAGACAGTGTGTGGTTTGTGTCCAGACGTGACTTGAAACGCTCCATCCTTATAAACCCAAATACCCCCTGGTTTGGCTGTTAGTGTCCTCCCCTTCGCCACGTCCCCCTTGCAGTGCAGCGCACCAGGAGCGCCCGGAAAATCTGCCGCTGGTTCACGGGCTTGCACGGGGGGCAAGGCTGCCCTGGAGCTTGCACGGAGCCGAGCGGGTTAAACAGCCCATTGCAATGGCAGGAGCTCATCTGGAACTAATAATTTTTGAGGCCACCAGAAGTAA
>VZSV01000094.1:14051-54274 GCA_013398735.1 Nothocercus julius | reverse complement strand
AAAAAAAAAAAAAAAAAAGAAAAAAAAGAAAGAAAGAAAGAAAAGCGAAGGAAATGCATGTCCGCGTGGGCGGCAGTGAGCAAAGCTTCTGCTGCCATCTACTGCATGCGTGTTGCAGGACCCCGCGAGCCACGCAACGTGTCCCTTTGGGCTGCATGCTCCCCAAAACAGGTTCCCTGAGCAGCAGGCCGTGGTGTCTCCAGCAGAGCGGGCCCGCACATTTTGGTACCAAATTCCTCCTCAGAGGATCTCTCTCAGAGAGGGATCCTCTCAGAGGGATTTCCTGCCAGGCTGGGTAGATCTCAAGGTTAATTTTATTACAGTTTGTCGAGTCCATTGAGGTCTTTGGTTGCAAAGAGGTACCTTGATGCGCAGACAGCATTCGGCCGAAGGAAGCTTCAGGATGTGTGTAACTAACTGCTGCTCAGCTGGCATTCCCGTTCAGTGACGCGGTTCCCGGCCTGCCTTCCCGCACCACCATCTTGCTCCCCCTTCAGCATCCTCCATCGTACTGGAGAGCAGCAGGGTTTTTCTCAGCCCAGGCCCACACAGGTGCTTTTGCTAAATCTGAGCAAGCAGCTCCTAGCTAAACTCCGCAGGCCCGCAGAAAGCAAACCTGCCAGGTATCACGGGGCCTCAGCTACGAGGATCTGGGGGATGTGACAGGCATGTGATTACAGGCATCTGAATGCCTGTAATTTACAGGGAAGAAATAAACCTGGAACCGTCCTGGGCTGGAACCATCCTGGAACACATCCTGGAACCGTCCTGGGCTGCCATTTTTCTTGCATCCCACATCTGGCAGGTTGAGAGGTCCGTGGCAGAAGCCAAGCTTTTGATGGTTAGCATGAGTCTTTCCTTCCCACAGACCCTCTCTTCCCTACTTACGGCAAGGACTGGGCTCTGGAAGCTCCTTGCTCCTCCGTCCTAAATTCCAGCTCGAGTTCTGCTGTGAAATATCGTTAGCTATTTCAGCTTTCCTGCCGAGAAAGGCTAAACACGAGCGTTCAGGAGTCTGGCACAAGGCACTCGGATTGCCTACTCCAAGGAGCTGCAGCGAGCCAAATCTTCAGCCGCTCTCCCTCCACATCAGAGCGTGTCTGTTTTGTGAAATGCTTAACCCGCGCTGGGAAGTGGGTCAGAATGAGAGCAGAGTCTTGCAAGATTCACACAGATACTGCAGAGACTCTATGAGAAATTTTCTTACATTTCGAGAGCTCACTGCGTTAAGAAGCCAGATAATAAGAAAGGTCCATAAAAATATAGAGAGGGGGAAGATATAAAATCAGGCGAGAGTCAGCAGAAAATTCTAATGCAGAATGGCCTTCAAAGGAGCTAGGTCCGCACGTGTAATTTTTTAGCTGCTCTCTAGGTAGCGGGGTCTGATGATGAGGATGAAGAGAAGGGCACTGGGTTTTTCATATAAACTCCATGCGTGGCTTGGAGGATAAGCTTGTCAGTGGGGCTGTATGCGTGGAAGACACTACATCTGTTCTTAGAGGAGCATTTCATGAGCTGATCAGAAGATAACTTGATAAATACAACTCCGACGAAGGCAGTGGAGAGTTGGGGGAAGGCCTTCCTGTTCGAAAAATCTGCAAGTCTTCTGAGGAGAAAAGGGCTAAACGCATTTCTTTCCTCTGAAGTCTTTCGTAGGGTACTAGGCTTTCCTCCCTGAGACGTAGAGCTGGGGCTCCAGTCGTGCTGACTAGTGAAAAACAAAGTAGGTGCATAGGAACGAGAGTTGTGACTTCTCGTACCTCCAGGGGGGAGCAATCTGTTTCAGCCACAAAAGGAGAAAATGAGCTTCATTCATGATGAAGGGGGCAAGGGGGAGGAAGGAACGGCTGTTTGTTAATGATGCCTTAAGCTAAACATTAATGAAGTGCAACACTTAAGATGCTTGCACGCCTCAATTATGTCCACTGAGCTCAAGTGTTGCCTTTCCAATTATGCCGACTAAAAATGAGGTATGTGTGAAGAGGTGGCTGCCTGCTCGTTACCTCTCTCCGTGGGTACCAGTTTGGCTGCTTCCCTGACGTACACGCGTACGTACACGCGTTGGTTCAAACAGCAACACGCAAACCGCACACGTGGCATGTTAGCAGCGTTGTTGTGGAAATAAATTTTTGCAGGGCAATGATGAATGATGAGGGTGTCAAGCAGGTGAGTGCTGGAGATGTCACTGTGCAAGCAACAAGAAGAAAGTCTGCAAGAACTCTGAATGTTTGGGCGTTGCTTAGTCACTAGTGCTGACCTTGAAGGAAAGGATCAAAAACTATCGAGATGCCTCATCAAATTAGGGATGTTAGTTGCACCTTTTTAGTGGGACTCTGCTGCTGCTTCTGCTGAAAGTTCACTTCTGCTCTGCTGTCATTTAATGGATCCTTCTGATACAAAATGTAAATCAAATACGGTTCAGAAATAACTTCACATTTTTATTGCACTAGGCACAAGGAGGGTAGGTAATTATTTTGGAAACCAGGAGTGTTGTTTACCCAGTTAATTTTTATTATTATTAAGTGAAAAAAATATGACAGACAAAAAAATTCCTTCAAAATTGTGCAATAATAACATAGCAGAAATCAGTGACTGGAAAGAAAAAAAAAAAAAAAGACATAGAATAGATATTCGAATGGTATATTATTAAACTTCACTTAAGGAACCAGATTAGAAGCTGATGCTAACTCTAAAATAATCTTTAGAAACTGTCTGCAAATTTTGAATTATTAGTTACAACTGTTACAGCTAGTACCAGAAATGAAGATGCCCCCTGGATCCATGGGTCACTAACTCAAATTACACCTCTTCCATTCTGAAGTCCATTTGAAGAAGGCTTGAAATTTGTTTAGGAAGATGTTCTGGTCTTTCCAAATACAGTTTTATGTTTCCACTGGCAAATTAGTTAAGTCTTTCTTTACATACTTCTCTGTGTACAAGTGTTGTGACCTCAGGCATACTGATGCTGAGATCCAGATCTTCCCAGCGAGGAAAGGGCATGATCCTCCTGCAGGTTACCTGCCCAGGAAGGATTTCCCCTCTTGATGAGTCTAAAGAGGGTAGTAAATGTTCCAACCCTGTTAGTTGTCCTAGGGACTTAAGCAGCCTGCAAATGCAAAGGCCCATCAGTGCCACGAGGCCACAAGATTGTATGGATGCCCACAAGTTTCATGGCAAGTTCTCACTTGCTCTCGTGGGCTCCTTTTTTCTGGATGCAAAGTGCTTGCATATATGTAGATGAAACTTGGTCCCTGCCCAAGAATAGCAGTCTTTTCCCAGTTGTAAATCTGCTGATCTCTGCCGCTAGTGCTGCGGCAAGAACCGGGCCCGCGAGCAAGTTATAGCAGGGCGTGAGCTTGGAGCGCGCCAGCCATGGCTCTGATTAAAGCTCTGCGGGCACTATTTTCCCCTAAGGTTTTAAGGTGCAACCTTAGTCCTCTCTTCAAATGGACTTAAGAGCAGCAGCCTGCCTCTGCAGGGAAATCTCAGACGGACTCCAGTACCAAGTATCATCCTCTCCTCTTTCTGTTGCCTTATGGATCCAGGCGTTTCACCGTGTCCCAGTGAGGTAAGCCCTAGTCACCCCCCAAAATTTCAGAGAACAACTCATGTCACGTTGCATAAAGCTACTGAAACGAAACAAGAACAAAATATACATCCACATCCATGTACCGTATGTACAAGAGAACCCTCCCCCCATATACATCTCTGTGAACAAGATTCCGTGCTTGAAAACTTCATAAAAATATACAATTTACCCAGGACTGCACCCGTTCTGCTCACCCCCTGCCTGGGGCTTAGAATTTTTCTATCTCTATATAAAACGCAGCTAGCCCTGTAAAGATGCTTTGCTGAGAGCACAGTGGTATTTTTGCAGTGAGGAGCAGGTTGGCAGCGCTGTCCACCCAAGCTGGGCTCAGGTCTGCACCATGTCTGCAGTTCCGTTCCACCCACGCTGCGTTACTGAGGCACTGTTTTGGGAGTTTTTTCTTGAATATAAGATCCTGACCAAACGTTTCCCTGGCGGTAGTCTTAGCTCTGTACAAGTGTTGCTGAGCCTCGAGTACAAAGGGACCTTTCAGAGTGACCAGAGGTGACCTGTCACCCTGCTGATGTTTGAAAACATCCAAGCAAGGCGTTGCTGTGGAATATTAACATGGTTACAAGCTTTAAGTCCTTGCTATCTGCCTTCCACATAGAGACACGGTACAGGCTAAACTCTCCTTGCCTTGCTCAAGCAGGGCTTACACCGGGGAGCAAAGCAGCAAAATTTAACCAATATCAGCCCTCTCTTCTGGGATACTCAGCGGAATCCCTGTGTAGAAACTCCAGCTTAAGGAGGAGGAGGTTCAGCACTCTTTAGCTTGGCTTTTAGGCTTTATTTTCTACAGAAATATATCTTTTTTTTTTTTTTTTTCATTTACGTAGCTGGAATTAGTTTTGCCTCTGGTTTCGATTCTGATCTCTGCATGTATCTGTTATTCCTGGAAAAAACGGGTTATGCCATGCCATGCCAATTTACTCAAAAATTTTACCCCAGAACAGCAGCACTTGACCTCTAACCATGTAAAAATGTTGCAGCTCTGCAAGATCACTGCTATCTATAAAATCTGATTCTAGTTTGGTCCCAGTTTCAGGCGAAAAATTGTCACCGGGATCAATGACACCAGTAATTGAAAATAGACTTAGTATTTCTATAGTGTATCAAACCGTACAGAACTTCAACTGCTTTAGATATTTTCTGTATGTGAAATTAAATGGATCAGTCATATCAAAACATAGTTGGCCCTTCTTGTTACATCTGTAGGAAGACTGCAAGTATAATTTCATTTACACAGCAAAAATACTTTGGGTTTAAACAAAGAAAATAGTGTGAGAAGACGGCGTATATCACTATGGGGCTTTGCATATATCGAGTATGGCGAGGTGTGAGCCATGACCATCCCCTGCCAGCCCCACTCTTGGGCTGGCAAGGAGCTGGATTCATGGTGAGATTCACATTTTGTTATTGCAATAAAAGCTAGACCGTGGTTACCAGACATTTCTACTTTGCAACTCGGGAGCCAGTATTACGTTTACGGTAAATGCGAAATGACTAGTGATGAATATATATATATATATACATCTAACATATATAAGGGGAAGGTCTGACTGCAGCTACTTTTAAGGGAGGAGCACAGGATCCCTGCTGTAAACCAAATGAATTTAGATTTGCAGTAGTTGCCACTCTGCAAGATTGTGGAAAAGCCGTAAGTGAAGCACTTTTCTAGTTTTGCACAGAGGAGGCTCCCCCTTCTGTCCCATCAACATACGAGCATCCTAAAGATGCTCCATAGAGGAAAGTGGCTTTTCTAATCACGCTGGAATTTGTGTTTTGGGATGAGTGTTTTAAAGATGGTTAATGGCCAATTTTTTTCGGTCAATTTACTGAAACAGATTACTGTTCTGTAAGCGTGATGTGCTTTGGCACCACTGCCCTTTGTCCATCCAGGCTGCTTTTAGCTTTTGGGTTGCCTGTAGCGACCCGAACACCTCGTTTTAGGCCCTGTGGCCCCAGATTAGCAAAGCACTGAAGGGCTTGCTTAAATCCTGCTGCTGTCTAGGGGTTTTGAGCTCATGGTTAGAGCCCTGATATCTCTGACTCTCAGTTTCCTGACAGATTGTAGGTCCTTTAACAATGAGAAAAAAATGTAAAAATAAGGATTTTTATTATCATGGCAAGAACAATGATGGGGATGCCAAAATACTCCTGCCTTGCTTGATGAAGTGGCACATTTTCTACACAATAATGTGTACAATGTCTGACAACTTTGGAAATCTGTTCTCAAGCAGATTTCCCAATAAATTAACACAACAAAAATACTTTCATATAAAACAAAGTCCAAAGGATTTTTTTTCAGTAAAAGCAAAACCTTCAGGGACTATATTACTTCTCTCTCTCTACATATATAATCTCCTGAATTATTTTTAAATAAATTTATTCTTGTCTTAGAAAAATAAAACGAGTAGCCAATTTAGTCAACGGAAAGTATCTCACAGACTTAAGAGCATGCCCAGCAAGCATAGCCTTGTAAGACTAAATTAATGTTAAATCAGAGCAATTTGTTACTAAATCAACCTAGTTTGCGACTCACAGTTGATTACTACAAAGTGTATTTTTTAAATTTTTTTGGCCCATATAAAAATAACATATTGCAACTCAAAGTGCTTTTTAAAATAAACGATCAACTATTTTTATCAAATAAAATATTTACACCATTTGGTTTTTACAATCGGAAACGCGCTTCACGCGATGACCATCGGAACATCATCTGAAAATCCAGTTATCATTGGAGCTTCATCATCCTCATCTCCTGGAAAACAAACCCAAATCTCTGTTACAGGGATATCCACATTTCAAGTTGTTTGCACTAATGGGGGTTCTTTAGGTGAAGAAATGTTTTTCCCGGGCCAGGGTTATATTTTTTGAACAAGACCAAATCCTTAGAGATTTCCTGCCCAGGATGACCCATCTTTGAGAAAGAAAACTCTCAAGTTTTGACTTCTGAGATGAGAGAAGTTAGCGCTGTCACTAATTTCAGGTCCCTAGAGCTGTCCTTAAAATTCCCTGCGTGGAATGGGCTGTCACGTACCTAAATCGTCACCCGAGGAGAAGATGGCCGACCCCAGGCGGGAGCTGTAGTGGCTGTTTGCGAAGGCCGTGAAGCTGTTCTGCAGCCTCCTGTGCCTCGTGTACAGCACCACAAACCCAATCCCCAGCGTCACAAGCAACAGGAACAGTATCGGTACCACGATGGCCGCTACGTCTGTGGATCTGCCGCTTTTGGATGCAGAGGAATCTTCACCTACAGGCCAGGAGGGACAGAAGTGCCATTTGCAATTGAAACCCCATTCCTCTACCTGCTGCTGGGTCAGGGTCCTGTGCACCAAACCCAACTGGAATATGTCCAAGTAGCCGCAACATCCACATTCAGGAAACTGCATGATGATTTCTTCTAGCCCGCCTTGCTAGGACGCAAACACCACACTGACTGCCTATATAATATTTTATTAACTCCTCTCTGGACAGCTTCTGGAGCCTTCATTAAACTGCACTAAGGAAGGGGGAGAAAGAAAAAGCCAGCGACCTACCTGTCCCTAGCTCATCGTACAGAAGCGTGGCTGGCTCCCCGCACATCTGTCCGCTGTACAGACATCTGGCCTGAACCGTGAAGGAGTAGTTGTGACCTATCTTCAGGTTGGACACTTTGAAGAAGTTTTCTGTGGTGTTCCCAAGATAAGCCGTGATGTTCATCAAGCTGTCAAACATGTGAATCTCATAACCCTGAGAGTTGTGAAAATAAAAGCGCAAATCCCAAATTACTCAACTGAATGGAGCTGCAGTGGTCAGAGGTTTGCTCCTTCTGACAGGTCTTTAAAATTTGGTTTTGCTCCTGAATTTAGCTTTGATGAAATGTATTTGGACTATTGACTGAGAGAGCAACAGCAAAGCTTCCTCCTGGCAGCGTCCATTGACCTTGACCAGCCTAAAGAGAAATATCAGTCTCTCTGGTTCATTCTGTTCTTAGCATCTGCCTGAGACCACCCAAAAATCCATCAACAAAGACCCTTTGTTTTGACATAGATTTTCAGCCGCCCAGGCCCTGACAGAGAACATTTCACAGATTTCCTATCAAAATTTAAATTTTGATTTAAATCAGTCACGGCTGTGGCGTGCTCCCAGTCCTTCCCACAAGTGATAGCTGACCCTTCTCAAGAGCATAATTATGTTCCTCAAAAGCAGCCGATTGGATCTTACACCTTAGCTGTCACGGGAATTGAAGTGTGCTCTATGTGGAAGGCTTAACAAGGACACTTAGGAGCGTGAAGCGTGCTTATGTATTTATAGAGCCTGAAAGAGTCCAAGGGCCTATAGGACTGAGGACATGGGGATGTAACTTACCCGGCTTTCATTAAAATTGCTTTCCTTAAGTGCTAAACTCTTCCAAAACAGCAGAATATGGTCATTTTCTGTTATTATTTTTAAGGCATCTGGTGCAGACAGGGGAACTGTAAATGACAGAAAGTGAAAAACAGATTGGGTTTAAAGCACAAACAAGAGCAGTGAGGTCACTTGGAAAGTCAGCACTCTTTTAGGGACCAAGACAATAGTCTGCATACAAAAAGGCTGTCCTGGAGGACAGGACACTGTAGCATGTAAGCAGGCAGTGTTTTATTTTATGGCAAAGCCACAACAACATTTCATTCCCTCTACACAGCAAAAAAAAAGTTGCCGTTCCCATCTCCATTTAGGCAGGAGAAAAATTCCCTGGCCATTGTGCCAAAATACTGTTGTTTGTTTGCTTACTTGCTTTTCTAATTGCTTTCACTGGGAGTTGCATGGACACTTGGGTAGTGAGAGGTCAATAAGTGATGCCAGAACTGTGTGAGCCCTCTGCTCGGATAGGCAGCGGATATAGCAGAGGGCTCAATGAATGGTATGGGATTCCCTCTCCTGGACAGTGCTGCAAGAACTTACAGGTGCCTCAAACAGTAATACTGTTTTTCCCTTTACCTGTGTTGATTTTCATGCTGGATTCTTTGCTCATGTTTCCCAGTTGAACGATAACGTGGTATTTGCCTCCTGGTTCGAGTTTTTTAATGGTGTACTCCACTGTGCTGTTCCGGGTTTTCACTTTGTAGATTTTATCCGTTTTTCTTACTAAATCTTTAACTGCAACAGCATATAACTGGAGGGGAAGGAAAGGTACGTGCAGTGAGTAACAGAAAATCTTACTTTCCTGCAGGCTTGCTAACAATATTATACCATGCTAGAACATCAGACCTGGGGGTAAAACTCATACTAAACCATACGGAGAAGTTACCATATCCTGGTCGGGTGAGTCGTAGGGCGATTCCCACTTAATGACCGCAAATGTCTTTGCGGTGAGCACAGAGTGGAGGTGCCGAGGCGGGAGACGGTTGTCTGGGATCATCTTCACCACCACGTAGTCAGAGGGTGGTCCTTGGTAGGGAGACATCACCCGGACCTTAAAGAGGGGACGCAGCGGTTAACACTGTGCCTTCGCTCGGCGGTACCAAAGCACAGCCCGCGCTGCAGGGAGGAGGGAGAAGGAGCCCACCAGGAACAAGTACTGCTCATCTCTGCTCACGGTCACGGTGATGTTGTGAGAAGTGGTGGTGGTGTTGTGTGGGCTCCTATAGAGCTCTAGGAAAGATGTAGCGTAGAAGATGCCATAGACCTGTGGAGGAGGAGAACAGCTAAGCAATAAAAACGCTTTCTCTGCCTGTGCTTATGGGGCAGCAAGTCCTTGCTGCAGTTTTTCCAGGTTTAAAATTTTCAGGGCTGTGGAATTCAATCCCACTGGCCACTGGGAGATTTACTCCTGTTTTGAGGATCTAGACCCTGTCTTGATGGGTGAGAAAAGAGGACCAGCGGCTTACAACGTTCCTCGGTCCGGTCCAGTTGCACTCCACTGCGGTCTGGTTGATGGCCTTGGCTTTGAGACTTGGGGACACAGGTCTCGTCCCGCTGGTCACAACGCGTGCAAAGGACAGAGGGCTGTCGCCCAGCTCCGTCCTAGCCCACACAGAGATTTCGTAGGGTGTGTGCGCTGTCAGATTAGCCACTGAGGAGGGAGAGAGATTGGCAAGACTAAGCCTATACCCTTCACCAAAGACTTCCCTTCAGATTTGACTCAAACAGGAAAATTTTACATGTAAAGAGTTTACCTTTTTGGAGCGACTTTTCTCCTTCTATGATCAGAGTCCTCTTTTCTTGCCTGTGTGTATCAAAGGTCCAGTAAATGTTCACAACATAACCGCTGACCTGTTGAGCAGCAACAAATACAAACTCTCTCTTCAGCTGTTTTTGGCACGCAGGTAAAGTTTTGCCATTTTAAGTCTGAGCATTGCGTTTGGGACTATTGACAAGTAATTAACCAATACGAAAAAAATAGTGTTTAAACATAGCTACAATACTTAAGTGGGTGTTCTTTCTTATCTCTCTCACCCAGTATTTACAGTTTTATCAGCTCCAGCCTTTTCTTAATTGCTGTTTTAGTAGAAAAGATCAAAAATTTACCTTGATGTTAGTATTCATTTTTAGGGTGAAACTTATGGAGTCCTCATTGTATCTCTCGATATGTATGACAGGTGGAGGAATGACTGGAAGGAAGGGAAGCAACCGCTGTTATTTTAACACTTAGAGAGCATAAGAAGAATACAGACTTTCACAATGGTGAGCAAATATCAGACAAAGAGTTTCCCTAGTCTTAGTGGGCCAAGCCTGCGCGTCTCTAAGATACATGTCTCACAGAAAAGGCAGTGACATATAAAAGTCATGTCTGTTGTTATTTTCTCAGAGCAGTCACCTAAAAGCTGCCTTACACTGCTTTGCTTTGCTAGGCACAGGGTGAACACAGAGAGGACCAGACATAGGCATTTTACTGCTGAACGCACTGGGACAGCTCTGTATTATGGTCCACATTATCAGTGGTGGGAGGTCAGGAGCTGTCAGTAAGGACACCTACAAAGCTCCAGTGTAAATCGAAGTGAAGGGCGTTACAGATCTTTCTACCTCTGTAGCTGCCTCTAATACTCAGGTATTCATGCACTTCATCTTATGAGGAATCCTGCCTTTTAGCATGTTGTTTTCTTTCCTTTCTTTGTCAACACTGTGAGGATGCACTTTTATCTGACAAATTAGCTGGCAGGCAGTGCTGACATCAGAATATAGTTTTCAAAATAAAGAAGTTGCCATGAATACAAATGATTCCTAAAAGGCTTTTCAAAAACATTTCAGTGGGAAATGGTTTATTGTTTTGTTTCCATTTATCTGCTGTCTGTGAGTGAATGACAGTGGTGCTGTGATAGCTCCTGGGAACCTTCATGGTCTTTTAGAGTTCCAGCCTCTATGAACTGCAGAAACCACCATAAGCTAAAAGGGAAAGGAAAGGATAGGTGTCCTCTCAGGCACAATACTGAAGGAGTTAATGGTAATGCACCTCGGCTATCTGAAGGATGGATCTAGCCTACTTAAGTCCCTGGGAATCTATCTACAGCCCAGGAGAGAGGGGCACCCTCTGCACATGTTTCTCATGCACTTCCAGGGGCAGAACTCCCCTCCTTTGCACTACAGGGCACGGAGGAAGAGCCAACGGCCAGCTCAGGCTCCCCACTGAGCTTGCAGGCAGCTAAAGCTAAGTGAAACGGTAAAGCCAAGTTGCTCAAGATTGTAAAAGGCCCAAGAGGGAAGGATAAAGAAAGAAGACGGTGGTGGGCATGTTGTCGCTAACATTTCAGGCTAATACTTAAGAGGATTTGGCATGTTGTCCAATTTGATCTGAAGTAAAAGAACAGTAATGCTTACCTTTGTCTTTTATGGTTGTTATGGATTTGGAATCACTCCAGTTTCCCACTCCTCGACTAGTTACTGCAGCAACCTTTCCAAATAAGAGGGTTAGTTAATATGAACCAGTGCACACTGCCAACATTGTTGGCAGAGAACAGGTTAGATGGACAATAGCAGAGTGTACATTTAATAGGGTTCACTTTGCAGACTTTGATTTCCCACTCTTATCAGTTCAGTCTGCAATTACCCATGTCTCCCAAATGTATGCATTCTCCACGTGTATAGCTTTTCTTTTCCCAGCAATACAGTTAGGTGCAAATTCCTCTCTGGCCCAGATCCGCTGCAATGGCAATGACTTTGAAATGGGCAATTAATAGCGCAGATTTCATAACACAGCCTGGCCTCCTGGGTGAAGGAGCAAATCAAGGGGTAGAATTTAGGCCTTGAAACTATATATATTACCAGTACAAATGCCAATCCCCATTGTGGGTTGACAGTAAAGAGCAGAATTTTAACAACAAAATTTCTAACAGTTAGTTGAAAGTTAACATTCAGTTCCCAGATCATCTAACAGAAAATAATGAGAACATTCATAGTACAATAATAACTAAAACTTTGAAAATACTCACTCGAACAGTGTATAACGTGTTGACCTGTAGGTTCTTGATCTCAGTATAGTTCTTGGTAGTTCTCAGGGATGACCACTCCTTGGATCCACCTCTGCTGTATTCCACCTGGGAGCATGGAAACAAGCAATGAGGGCGCTCCCGTCTCCAGTACCACAAGGTCACAGGTCCCTCTGCGTCAGAATGTCACTATATGGAATTCTAAAAGCTTGGAAAGTGAGCCAGAAATGAGATCATGGATAGGAGGACGGTGCTACCACCTTGACTCGTGCAGCACTTCTCTTCTCTTGCCTAACCCTTGCAGCAGATACCCTCTGCAAAGGCCCTATTTGAGGACCCCCTTATTTGAGGACCCCTCACCCCCTGCCGAGATGTCCGGAGAGGGGAGCTGCCGCTGCTAGGGGCCCTAAGGACCCGCTCTGCCCTGAGGGGCGAGCGGGGCTCCTGGCCCATGTCTGATGTTGGCGCGGCCCCGTCACGAGCAGGACTCACGATGAATTCCCGTATGAGCCCGTGGGCGTTCACGGGGGGGCTCCAGCAGCAAGTCACCACCCCCTCGGCTTCTTTTCTTAAGGACAGCTGAAGGTTAAAGGGAGCATCCGGTACTGGGGAAAGAAACACAGGCGTTAGCAGCACAGCCACCACCACATCAGTGTGTCCAGACCACAGCGGGGAAAGCAGGACAGGGTCTCTCAGAGGGTCTTTTGTCTTTTTCCTCATCTTTTCCTTAACCTGACTTTCAACGTGCAGCTAGATTATCTTGTTCCTTGCAGGCCGGATTGAATGGCGGAGTGTGAATCGGGGAAAAGCCCCCTCTGTCTGCACAGGGGCTACCTCTGTGGTGACTTTCTAGCAGGGACGAGGCAAGGGGAACGTCCCCGCGGGTCTGCTTACGTCCTTCGGGTGCGCGCAGCGTGATGAAGTCGTTGGTGTTGTACACGCGGCTGAGACACTGCACTTGGACTTTCACCTGATAGGTACAGTCTGGCTTGAGAACTTTCAAAACGCTGTTCGTTTTGTTGCTGTGCGTTTCCAAAACCTTCCAAATGCTCTCGCCAACTGCCCTGCACGAGAGTCAAAGCACTTCACTCAGGAAGAGGTTTAGTGACAGAGGGGGCTCGGCGGCTCCTAAAGGACGAAATATCTAACTTGTTTTGAGAACTTGCGTCTTCCTTTCCTTTTCAGTAAAACCACACCACCAACTTGAAAAGGAAGTGTTTCAAAGCACAACCTAAATATAACTCAGTGCCTTAGAGCTGCCGTCCCCCGAGGTTTCCACCAATGCTGCGCTCTAAATTCTTGACTTTGTTCTCATTGTTAGCGGTCCCACAAAGACAAGACCCGAGCAGAAAACAAAAACCGAATATGCCCATATTACTGTCAAAGTAAACACTCTAGAAAACAGAGAGCTTTTCACAAATGTCCCTTACAAAGAACTATTTTGGGTCCCCTTTGTAACAAAGTATGAGAAAAATGTTCAAGTAGAAATGAATTGCAAATTTCCCGGTCTTTCAAGACCAGCTCCATTTTGGTACTTGGTTGTAAACACACAAATACTCTTACTGACGCTCATGCTCCCTCCGTCCTTTCTTTGACACAAATAGCAAAGGGGCACGCACGAGTCTGCAACGTGCAATGTACCTGTAATACACGTTGTAGACACAGGAGGTCGAGGACATCTTTTTTGGCCGAGCCCATGTTAATGTGACATTGCCGGAGAAATCAGCTGTCCACTGCAGGTTCTGGACTTTGTACACGATTGTGTCATCTAGGCAGACAGTGAGGAAAGCAATTTTACTGGAGGAAAGCAAGTCCTTTACGCAGAACAGGAGCAAGTGTTAAGTATGTCGCATGGCAGCATGAGAGGGTAGAAATAGCAACGTGTGCTCAAGGGAGTATTTGCGCCATCCAAATGTGATAATACAGAGTTCAGGCAGGTGTTATTGATGGAGAAGGGCAGGCTGTGCAGGGCAGGAGCACAACGCTGATGCTCCCAGCTGCTCCCGAAGTGCGTCTCTGGCAGAACGGAGCGGGGCTGCTGCTTACCGGTGCAGTTCCTCTCATCACTGCTGTCCGAGCAGTCCAGGTAGCCGTCGCAGCGCTCCGTCAGCATGAGGCAGGCCTCGCCGTCCTCGCACTTGTAGCCATTGGGGCACGGCAGGGTGCTGTGGGTGGCTGCAGGAGGCACAGAGGTTGTGTGAGTCACAGCGGCGAAACCCAAGCGTTTTGCTGGCGCCGGGGGGGTCGCGTTTCTCACAGAGTGTGTCATCAATGGGGCTCTTTTGGATATCTGCTTTGCTACATCCCCAGGGACGCTCACTTCCACTATAGAAAGAACCTGGAGTCTATCCCTCCTCTTTCCTGGTGAAGATCCAGGAAATCACTGCCATCCGCTTTCCACAAGACCATCCGGGAAGCATGACCCCCGAGGCACGGGACACTTCTGTGCTGCAGCTGGTTTTTGAATAGCAGCCTTGTGTAACGGGATGGGTGCTCTTTGGGGGCTCTTTTAAACTGTATCACTGCCTTTATTGCAAAGGAATCCCCTAGCAGTGGCACTGTTGAGGGCACGTACCCTCGCAAAGAGCTCGGCCGAGCTCTTCCCGCGGCACTTACGGCAGCTCCTCTCGTCGGTGCCGTCCTGGCAGTCCCGCGAGCCATCGCACCGCTTCCAGTTGGGGATGCACTTGGGTGGCTGTTGGCACTCGAACTCGAACCTGCCGCAGCGGCCCGCAAGCGCCGGGGAGGTGGCCGTCACGTTGGGTCCTGGCGGAGGAAGAAGCGCGCTGAGGAAGGGCACCGGGCACAGCCAGGCCACCCTGCTGCCACCACATCTGTCCCTAGGTCCCAGCTCCACTAGATGGCAATCTCTTCCCATCTAACAGGTATACGGCGCCTTCGGATTTTGTTTGCTCAGTCTCCAAGCCCTACTCTCTCCCGACTGCAGGGGGCTGGAAAAGCCAGGAGAGGCGGATGCGCGCACTGGTAGTGCTGGATGCACCAGCTCCGAGCACAGCAGGCCTGGCTGGCATCTGCAGCAGAGGTGGGAACCAAAAAGCTGCCCTGTGAACCCGTCGCCCGTGGCGCTGGAGACGGGAAGGCGGGCAGCGCTTGCAGGTGCAGCACTACAGAGAAGAGCAAGGGGCGAAGGACAATAAAGGCTCACGCAGAGTAGGGCAGGCGTCCTCGTCGGAGCCGTCGGCGCAGTCCTTGTAGCCGTCGCAGACCCAGCTGTTGATGATGCAGGCCCCGCTGTTGCAGCGGAAGTGATTGGGCAGACAAGTGGTGGGGACCGATGTGGAAATGGGAAGAACCGGAGAACCTAAAACACGCAACGGCGAGAGCCGGGCCTCTTGCTAGCGGCCCGAAAGCCACGCGAGCGGGGAGGGAGCTCCGCGCGCCGCCCGCGCGCCCTACCCGCGCACTCCCTCTCGTCCGACCAGTCGCCGCAGTCATTCTCGCCGTCACATTTCCACCTGTTGGGGATGCAGTGCCCGTTGCCGCACTGGAACTGGTAGTACCGGGAGCAGTTGGGGGCCTCCGTGGGGTTTTCTGCCAAGGAGAGCGGAGCGCCGTGAGCCCCGAGGGGCCGGGGCAGCTGCGCTGAAAGGGGCACGCGCTGCTTGGGGTGCCTGTGTGCAGCTCCTGACGCTGCCTAGGGAGCGTTGCTCAATATTGAGCTTGGCTAAGCTGCCTCGGGCTGCGAATCTGTGGAGTAAATAGGTTCCTGTGTGACTTAGTCAACTGCAATCTGTGCTGTCTGTGTCACATTTTCAGTGTGCTTCCATCTGCCTGTAACACCAGGACAGTGATGCTGCTCTCTAGGGAGAGCACTGTGCAGGGTGCAAGTGGAACGCTATACATGTCCACTATAGGCGTACACGTATATGCCTGAGGGTGTATATAAACATGAAGGGGGCTCACCACAGTTTGCTTCGTCGGAGTAGTCGCCACAGTCGTCCATGCCATCGCACTTCCACACCAGGCTGATGCACACGCCGTTCTGGCACTGGAAGCTGAACTGGTCACAAGTGCGGTGGAACTCAGGGTCCTGGGCTACAGGGGACATGAGAGCTGTCCCGAGCTGTCCACCCCACAGACAGCTGCTCTAGTACGGGGGCTAAGGGCACGTCATGCTAGAGCGAGGACAGAGCGCACCAAAAAGGCAGCTGTGGACTTAAAAGCCAAGCGCTGCAGCCCAGGGCCACCTTCCTTGAGTCCTGTTGGCTTTGGGGTACCTGGGTAAGGCAGTCCCCTTTCTGAGCATTGGTTTCCTTCTCCACGTTTTGCACGTTTTTTGCACAGACTCATCTTGCACAGACTGCCTCAGTCCGAGGGAAGAGCATGCCGCCACACTTACAGCATCCCGCGTAGCTGGCGTCTTCATCCGAGCCGTCCCGGCACTGCACGATGCCGTCGCACACCATGGAGTGGAACAGGCACTGCTGCCGGTTCTTGCACACGAAATCCATGTAGCGGGTGCACAGGGGCTCTGCGGAGATGGGGGGTGCAGAAAGGCAGGGAAGGGCCGTGCATTTCGTGAAGGTGCAGAAAGCTTCCCTGGCAAGTAGTCCGAGCTTTCCGTGCACGCGTGCTGCCTCGCCCGGTACTGCACCCCGGAACCGGCAGCTCGGCACGATTTGGGCACGTCCAAGCTATCGCCTCCCCTCCTGTCCCTGCGCTATCCCATCTGCTTGGCCTTGCACTAGCAAGCGCGGAGGAGCACATGAGCATGAGCTCAGGCTTCCCCGCTTTGCGTTTGCTCCTGGGCTCCCGGCAGGTCTCGCGGCGCTGGTGCTCACCACAGTGCTGCTCGTCCGAGGCGTCGGAGCAGTCGTTGATGCCATCGCAGTGTTTGCTGGTTGGGATGCAAGTACCATTGGGGCACTGGAAGCCATTGCACTTTTTCTCTGAAATTCAGATGTGAGCGATGTTGCGCTTTATAGAGCCACTCTTAAATAAAATCCCCTCCCTGTGTCCATCCCCGAGGGATAGGAATTGCCTCCCCGAGTCTGTGCCGCGGGCTTTGCCCCAGCCCATCCCCGTGCGCGTTACCGCAGGTGGCAGGGTCCTCGTCGGAGCCGTCCTGGCAGTCGGCGTCGCCGTCGCAGGCCCACCGCTGCGGGATGCAGTGCCCGTTCTGGCACTGGAAGCTGGAGGCCTCGCAGGTGTGGGATACTGCTGGAAGCGGAGCCGCATGGGCGCTGAGCCGGGCTCGCGGCGGCACGCCTGCACCGCGCGCTTACGCCCCGGCGTGTCCCCGTTAAACGCAATTCTCAGGATTAGGACCCTGGCCTTCCTTAGGCTCCTGTTGGGAAAGTTGCTGCCTAGGGTTTAAATGGCTCCAAGCCTCCCGCATGGTGTCCCTTTAAAAAGGAACACCCTTCTCCAACGAGGAGAGTACTCCTCATTCTCTAGAGGAAAAGCAGTGTTCAGCTTAATTAAATTGCACGCTACTGAATTTAAGGTTCGCTGGTGACATGCACTTGCAGATATTTCAAAATGCTACAATCTTGTGGCAGTAATATTCTATTAGGTATTCAGTGTGAAATGTAATTATTTTTGATAAGAGCAATAAATGCAGCTGGTGGAGTCAGATGAAATATTTCTCAAATAATTGTGATCCTCTTAGATAATTTCAACTTTCAGCTTAACAAACCCGATATGCTTTTTGAAGTAGCTTCCTGTAGTAATTCTCTCTGGAGAAAATCATATGACAGATAAGTGATACCAATATAAATTAAACCTCCTTACATAGCAGCGCTCGCTGAATACTAACGACTGGGGTCCCCAGCGAAATGCTTAAACCTCTGCTGCCACAAGCAGACTCAGCGGAGGCTCCAGCGTGCAGAGATCCCAAAGGATGCTCCTCGGCCTTGTGCCCTGCTCCCGCAGTCGGCACCAACAGCCAGCAAGTACTTAGGGGAAATTTTAATTGAAAAGATTGGTATGTGTTTTCCCGTTGGCTTCTCTCATGAGAAGCGGTCTCTACCGCGCTTGGGAGGCAGCTTGGGGACAGTAGTTTTGCACTGTGTTGCAAAGGATGGTTGAGGGTTATGGCAAATAGAAAATCAGACTCAGGGACATAACACTTGATGCACGAGAGGTGCAAACCCAGGACAACACCAGCTTAGCTCCCCAAACCACTTGGGCAACATGACTAGGCGAGGAGCCACTTGCTGAGCTAAATTTCATCCCTGGCATGCAGCCGGCGCTTTCCCTAGCAAAGAGCAGCTCGGCGACCGCGCCGAAGAGCCTTACCGGTGCAGTTGGCTTCGTCGGACCAGTCGCGGCAGTCGTTGTCGCCGTCGCACATCCAGGAGAGGCGGATGCACATGCCGGAGCTGCAGCTGAACTCGTCGCCGCGGCACTGGTGCGCCTCTGCGGGCAGCGCAGCGCGGCTCAGCGGCCTCGGAAGCGCGCTTCCCGCGCGCCGCGGCCCGGCCGCCCCGGCGCCGCTCCCGCTCCGGCTCACCGCAGCGGCTCTCGTCGCTGTTATCGCCGCAGTCGTCCTCCAGGTCGCACTTGTAGGAGAGCGGGATGCAGGTGCCCGAGCCCTGGCAGCGGAACTGGCTCTCGGAGTCGCACACCGTCGTGGCTGCCAACGCGGGCGAGAGGTGGTCAGGACTGTGGGCGCACAGTCGCAGCCTGAACTGCTCTTGCTTGATTTGTGCTATTGCCACCCCGCACGCCTCAAGCAGCACGGCAGGGATGCTCCTACTGTTTCCTTGCTTTATGAGGTCGGACCAGGGGAAAGGCTGCATTCGGCTGCTCTCTCAGGTAGCAGGAAAATGACCTCTTGATAAGTACAAAATGGGATACAGAGCATCTCCTCAGTGCCCAGTCCTCTGCTGATTCCAGATTTGAAATCTGGCCCTCTTTCCAGGATGCACCAAAGCTGCATCACCCCCCCAGCTTGACAGCCGTACCGCTGAGCTGGTAATGAAAGCCAGGCTCCTGCAGGTGCGATCCATGCAACGCATGTGGGACGCGTCCCGTCGGACGAGAGGACTCGTGCCCTCCCTGTGGCTATAGTGGGAGTGTGGACAAGCAGCTCAGTGCCATGCTGACACAACTGGTGTCTAAGCGGAGATGGGTGGACACCACGCCGGGACACTTACGGCAGTTCTTCTCATCGCTCATGTCCCCACAGTCGTTATCATTGTCACACTGCCAAATGCTGTTTATGCAGTTCCCATTGAAGCATCTGTACTGGTTTGGCAGGCAGGTGTTTTCTGGTGCAGAGGAGGAAGAAAAGGGGCTGGTGTTAGTCACAGGGCTGCCCCCTCGGAGCGGCAGCGGCAGGGGAGGTCACGGTGGCCTCAAAGCGACAGAAGCCACCGCCTCCCAGCACAGAGAAGGCGGCACGGAGGTACCTTCCTTGACGCAGATGCTGTTCCTCATGACGTAGCCGCGAGGACAGTCGCAGTGGACCTCCCCAGAAGGCAGCACAGTGCTGGGAACGCCCTCGGGACACTTGCAGCTCCGGCCGTTGTTGGACTTGGGCAGGCAGAGCAGGCTGCAGGGCTTGGCGATGCAGGCGTTCTCCCCTGGCCAGGGCAAAGGACTGCGTGAGGACACGGGCATGCGGCGGGACACCCAGATCTACCTAGTGCATTGCTCCACGTGGTCACAAATGCAAAGAGCTTCTTGCTGCCAAAGAGCCCGAGTCTCTCATAGCGCTGATTTTTAAACCCAACCCAAAAGTGAGCGGTGCATCACGCGGGGATCCCTGCACCCGAGCCTTCAGCCGGACACTGCATCCTGAGGAAACATCACCTGCACGCGCACTCAGGTTACCTGTCGTCTTTCCTCTGTAGAATATCTTCATGTCCATGATGCCGTTTAATCGCCCGACTAAAATCTCCATTCCGGAGCCACTGTTTTTGGATGCTCTAAAAATGCTCAGCTGCGACCAGTCGTTCCAGTAGATTTCATTCTGGAACACAAGCTCTGCTCCTTAGTGCAAGGGGGTCCTCAGAGCATCACCCGCTGACTCCAGGGCACCGGAGCCGGCACTCTAAACACTCCTCAAGCCCAATCCCCTGCCTAACACCGCGGACACTGTGCGCATCTCTATCCCCTTAAGAAGAGGCCCTGCATAAATACCTTAAACACAGCGATGGCGTAGGGGTGAGGGAGGCTGTCGAGGATCACGGATCGCTGGAGGCCGTTGAAGTCGACCCTCTCGATCCTGTCCATGTAGGCCTCCGTCCAGTAGATCCAGTGGTCGTCCACGGAAATGCCGTTGGGCCAGCGCACGCCCTCGGAAACGATGCAGCCGGCCGACGAGCCATCCATGTCGCTCCTGTAAATGCCGGGCCGGGAGTCTCCCCAGTCGGTCCAGAACATCAGCCTGGCGAGAGCGGGAGAGAGAACGCGAAACGGTGGCGAAACCGCCCAGCACAAGGAGACAGCTTATAAGGCAGAGATGTGAACACTTCAGAAGTCCAGAAAGCCAAACAAAGGCGAAACCCTCCTTTGGTTCTCAGATTTAAGCACAGCACAACTCCTCACATCCCACCAACCAGACCAGTTTTACCAGCAGGAAAATTTATCCTCAGTGGAAATGTCTGGGTATGAGAAGAGCGGATGGATTGAAACAGAAAGCGGCTGCCGGTCTGGGACTCTCTCTCTGCTAGCCGTGGTGATCTCTTGCTCACCCTTCCCGGGGAACCAGAGCCAGGGCTCTGGGGCGCTCCAGGATGGAGGAGTTGAGGACAGTAAGTCGCAAGTCTCCGTCCGGATTGGCAACCTGCAGCAGTGACAAAGAAAGAGGGTCAGTAATGACACACCAGCACTGAGACCTCGGGGCAGCGTCCAGACGCATGCAGAGAGGCCAAGGCACCTGGTTTAGCACTGGTCGTTGTAGACATACCTCGATTTTTGGAATCCCGGCATTGACCCAATAAAGCAGCTGACTGAGGGGTTCAAAGGCCAAAGCCTCCACTGTTTCCAGCCCAGTGCTTACGATTATTTCTTGCCCGGAGCTGCCGTTGAGACAAAGACGCTAAAAAAAAAAAAAAAAAAAAAAAGAGAAGAAATTTAAACAGGAAACTCTCACAGCCTCAAGGTTAGCAGTCAGGTGTGCCAGGAAGCCTTAACAGGAAGCTCACAAAGGCAAAATACCTAAAACGAGAGCTCAGATTTCAAAGCCCTTCTGTGCTTACAGCCCCACTGCCCTGCACCTGCGTCCACAGCGCAAGGTGGCAGTGACACAGGAGACAGGCAGCCGGAGCAGGGAGGAATAGGAGGAATTTGGGGCTAACAATGGCAGCGTGAAATGCAAAGCTTGTGTAAGATACTGTTGTATTTTCTTTCACGGGTAGGCTCTGCAAAGTGCTTGGCACTGCCTTTCTGAGTCCTGTCGAGTGGTACCCCAGAAGGCAAGGGGACGCCTTGCCTTCGCAGAGAGGGATGCTCTTGGTCCCAGGCGCACGCATATTCCAGGCTGGGAGCTTAAGCCGTGGAGCTCTCCCACCTGTCTGGAAATAAATTTTTGTCCCTGCCTTCTGGGAACTTAGCTACAGCGTTTTAGAAACACATAGACACTGAAAGTGGATGGGAAACTCACTGTCTTCAGGAGCACGCATGTTAAGAAAGAATCTGGGGACAAACCTGGTTGAGACAGGTTTCTAAGCCTGGCTGCGTGTGAAGCTCAGTCATACAGCAACGACCCTGATGCTGTGGGGACGCGGCGGGACATGGTGTGGCATGGCGGGACACGGTAGGATGCTGTGCTTTCTGCGGCAGGACAAGGCTGCCCGGACCGCCGGGCTCCCCGCAGCGCCCCGCTCACCTGGATGATGTCCAGGGTGACGTCGGCCCAGTACAAGCAGTTGTGCTCGTAGTCGAAGTCGAGGGCGACGGCGCCGCGCAGCCCGGCCAGGGGCAGCTCCTCGCTGGCGCCCGACGCGAGGTCGTAGCGGTGGATGGAGTAGCGCGTCGCGTACAGGATGAACTCGTTCTCCTCTGCGGGCACCGCGCGCTCGTTACGCCTTGGCTCATTCACCGGGTAAAAGGCAAAGAGCAGGTATTTCCCCCCCGCTGCCCCCACTGCAGGATTTAGCACCTCTGCGTTTTAGCCCCTCGGTGCTAGGGAGGCAAAGGGCCTTTGTCTCAACAGGATTAGGTTAATTAGGAAACGCTAATAGCCTCCTAGGGTCTCTTGTTCTCCCATATGCCGGGAGAACACTGCTGCTGTTGTTTGCTGCAGGGGGCTGAGAGAGGAGGCAGGAACGGCAAGAACCGCTTTGCCTCTTTCCACTTGCGTTCTGGCGGGGAACAACGGAATACTGATCTGTTCCTGCAGCTCCCACGCGGCACGTGCGAGGGATGGAAGCTTTGCAAGGGCCCCTTTGCTGCAGGACACGCTCCTGGGTGGTGGCCGTAGGTTTATGTTCAGGCAGCAGAGCCCTTTGCAGGCTCTGAGGCTGCTCTTCTCCGGCCGCGGCTCGCAGCAGCCTCCCGCTTCGTGCTAATCACGCTGCTCGCGACGGCCCATCACATTAAAGCATCACGAGCAGAATGCAAATAGCGCTGGCAGCGCAGGGGGCATGAAACCACTCGGGTGCCTGGGACGTGCGGGGGAGGAGGAGGAAGGGAAGGAGGTGCTGGCGTCCTCCTGCGCCTTGCAGGGCACCTGTGTGCCAGCACGGACAGATAGTCCAGTCCCCAGTGCCTGTCGCTCCACCACATGTAGTGCCACCTCTCTGTGGACTACGTGCACATGGGTTTCCCTAGAGGGCAGGGGATAATGTGCTTTTCCTTTTCTTTTTTTTTTGCTGACCGATGGGGGCATTTTTAGCCAGCGCTCTGCAGCTTCTCCCCAGGAAGCCCCTGGGAATTTGCAGCCAGGGATGCGATGAATGGAGGCGTTGTGGCCGAGCGCGTCCCGCGGGCACTCACCAGCAAGCGGGCAGGGCACCAGCTCCCCTTCCAGACGCGCTTCGATGTCTCCCCCCGCACACGTGTCCCCTGAGATCTTCCGGTAGCTGCAACGCACACAGCAGGCGGCTTAATCCAAGGGAAACTGCTAACATAGCATCACGGGCAGCTAGATCACCCGCTGGTTCGTAATTAGAATTAAGCATTGCAACGCGCTACGGCTGCACATGCATTCCCTTTAGGTGATGCTTGTGTGTTTTTTAACATCAGGAGCATAAATCTCAGGATTCTGGAGACCAGGTTCCCTTCCCAGGGATAACACGTACCCTCGTGACTTCTTGTAAGTGGAGCCAACGGGGCAGGGTACCGGCGGCTCATACGGCTTTCCAGCAAACTCGGGGTCGGGGACGCAAACTTCTAGTGCTAAGTCCTCGCTCAGTTTAAAGCCAAAGTCACTGCCAAGAGAAGAATGATGTAAGGAGGGATGGGAAAGGAGGGACAGATGCACCATGCGAGACTATTTGCTCCCCTCTATTTTTGCAATCAAGTTTTAAGTACACAAAGCATCTCAGAAGGCCATTCTCTTATTATCAGTATGGAGTTGAATAATATCCTACAGCCAGGCAGCTTCTTCCACTGAGACGGTACAAAAACACTTTGCAAAGGAGCTTCCTGGTGACCGGGCAGAATAGGGAAAATGAGGCAGCACATGCGGAGCCAGCGCTCGCTGCAGGGCTGGCTTCGAGCCCTGATTCTCCCGCTCGCCGTCTTGTTTCCCTGGGGTGTGCCTCCGTTTTGCCCAGCTTTAAAATGGGTGTTACAGTGCTTTTGTTCTCTGGAAAAGGCTCTGGAAAAGGTCATGTCAATCTGACTGCAGCCACTCCAAGGCTTTGCCTCTCAAGCAGAAATTAGCTCCCACCAGCGGTCTGGCCTTGAGCTCGCTCCCTGGAAAGCAGTTCCCGAGGTAACCCCGAAGCTCTGCGTTCGGCTGCCAAAGCAGGGCTGCCTCGCCCGAGGGCTGCACAGCCTTGCGAAGGGGTAAATTTTAGCAAAACGCTGTAGCAGGAGCAGCTGCCTCGCACGAGGCAGCAGGAGGGCTCTCTGTGCAATGGGAAATCGTCCTCCATCGCTTGGAGGAAGGTGATGGATTCACAATACTTTGCTCCTCTATAGAACCTTTCAGAGGCTCCCATATAGCTCTGAAGACGTTAATTAAGTCTCATGCCCTGTTACTAATGAAAGGATGTTTTCAGTCTGTTTGGTTTCCTCTTCGCTATAAAATCAAGCAGTGGTAAAAAGAGCCAAGTAAATTGGATGTTGGTTCGTTTTGTGCAATTGGTCACAGATATTTATCTCAGCATTACAGTCCAGACACAAAGAAATGAATTGGTATTTACCATTCAAAGTCTTCCCTTGTACAGGAGCAGTTGGAGACCATGACAGGCCTGTCAAAATCTTCCCCATTGAAACACGTCGCGTGAGGAGTCCTCCTCTTGAAGACGGTTTTATGTCCCAGCAAGCACTCGTTGCCTCGCTCGTCCGAGGGGGACCACAGCTTGTAGTCATTTTCCGTGCAAGGCACCCCTGGGAGAAGCGGCAAAGGTGGGTGAGTGAAAGGCTGAGTCTAGCTGCTCTTTGATTAAAACATTGCTTTGCAACCAGAGCTCAAGTCTGCTATAAAACATTCAAGGGCACATGCATTCAGGAGGGATTTTTGTAGTTATTCCACTTGCTCTTTACCAAATCCCAGGGTGGCAAGAGCGCAGAGGGTGCAATGCCTTCAGCAGCCCCCTCCGTAGGGCTTAGCGGCTGCTAAGGGGACCTGAGGCCTCCGCAGGGGACACGAGAAGGTCTCAGCAGCGCCTGAGTGGTGATGCTGCTCGGGGCTGGGCTCCTTTTCGGCCATTGCTCTCTGCACGTCCAACGTGCAAAGCCAGGGCTGGAGGCACGGCCCCGTGTCGCCAAGGGCTCTGCCACCCGGCCCCTCACCCAGCACGTCTGTGGTGTTGATCTGCAGGATCAACCAGCTGTGCCCGTTCTCCTTGTACGAGCCGAAGATGGTGAATACAGTGCTTTTCTCGCCCGGCTCGGTGAGCAGGCCGTACACGAACACCGGCTTCTCCGAGAAGGTGAACGTCTTCCACGTCTCGCCTTCGTTCGTGCTGTACCTGGAGCAGGAGGACGGGCATGGCTGCAAAGGCAAGTCCCCGAGCACGCTGGGGACGCAGGGCACGAGCAAAGCCCGGCCGGGTGCCGCCACGCCGAGCGACTTACTTGAGCTGGTCGGTCTCGGTGCCCTGCGCGATCGCCACCAGGATGCCGCCGTGATCGCCCCACGTGTAGTAGTGGGGGCCAGAGAGCGCCTGAGAAGAGAAGCGGTGGCACGGGGAAGAGCGGGGGCCGGGGTGCCCGCGCACGGCGCGCCCCGACGCCAGGCTGCAGAGGCCCTGCCTGCTCAAGCGCGCCAGGGCGCAGCGCTCAGCGCGCAGAGCTCCGCGCGCCCGCCGGAGCGATGCCGAGCGCCCGAACCGCTCCCTGAGCCGTGCTGGCACGGCAGGCTGCTCAGCCACCTATCCGGACGCACTAGAGGTTCGGGGGTTTATGGGCCACCATCCGTTGTCAAGAGCAGGCGGCCCAATTTCACTGAATACGTAGCTGGGTTTAAGAGCAGCGCTGCACTTCGGACTCTGCTCCTCGCGTGGTGCACGCTGGCGTGAGAGCTGCAGGAAAAACTGTCACGGCGTGAAACCGGGCTCACTCTGCCCCCTCTAAGTCTTGCTTACACCACTTTCCGCATGAGCTTCCGGGACCTGCTGCCCTTCATAAGGCTTCAGCTCTGTTTTGGTTTTCATTTTATTTTTTCAGAGACGGAGAGATAAACGGGGCTGGGCGAGCAGAGAGCGCTCCCTGGGGCCAGCCTGCCCCGCCACGCGCACTGAGAAAACCTGGTATTTCAGGGGGCCCTCCTGCTCTAGCAGTGACCACCAACCCGGCGTCACCTTCCCTTTCCTCCCGGGGCTCAGCAGCTCGGGCTGGAACCAGAAACCACAGACGTGCTCGCCTCTGCTAGTAGTACACGCCGAGGCGCGTGGGGACATTCCTGCAAAGGGCACTGTGTATTAGGTTTCTTCCCTTTTGCCTTTCGAGACCGTGCAAGCGATCCAGCGGCCAGCAAGCCTCCCAGGCTGCTTTCAGCACCTGCTTGCCAAAAACCATGAGGAAAAAGCTGTTCTACTGTTTCACAGCTGAAAAAATGACAACGCTGGGTCGTTCCGTGCTTCTGCTCTGTGCACGAAGAGGCTGAGTAACTCAGGAGCTCGGTGCTACCAGCCATAGGGCCGCTCTTCCTCTGCGCACTCTAACTGCCCTTTGACAGAAATGTGCCCGTGAGCCCGGGGAGGTTTGAGCACGGGAGTCTCTGCTCTGTGGACATCCCTCCTGCTGAGCACGTTGTGTCTGGCGCGATCACCCGGACCGGCGGCGCATCCCCACAACCACTCTGGCCGCCCGCATGTCAACCCGGACCGTGCGGCTCTTACGGGGAGGAAAAGGCGGCTGCCAAATTCTTAGGATTAAATAGTTTACAGATGTCCAGATACCATATTCCTCTCGCCTCCAAATGCACAGGCAGCCCACAAATGCCACCACAGCCCAGAACCCCCACTCAGTAAACAGCATCCAGCCCCCCCAAACCCAGCACAACATCTCGCTGCTCTGGAAGACACCGGAGTCTTTCCAGGCGCTCCCAGGCTGCCTCGCAGGAGGGAAATCGCAGCAAGAGACGCAGGTAAGCGGCTCACCTCCCTCCACCGCGCTCCCGCGCTGCTCGAGACGTACACGTTGGTCTTCCTGGCCATGTTCTTGCCGATGGAGCCTAAGGGAACGAGGAAAACCGCTGCCCGTGAGGTATACAAAGCGATTGCTTTAAGTGGAGCCAGCCACCTCTACACTATTTTTCCCAGTGAGTAAAATGACAGTGATTGAGGAGCTGATTTTTCATAGTATAAACCCATTCCTGTCTATTTCAAAGACCACTACGGGTTTTAAAAGCAGCTGGGGAGAAACATGTGGCTATAAACATGATAAAACGAGATGTTCTCTCCCTTTTGCAAATGGCCCATAAATTGTTTTCCACTCTAAAAAGGCAAGACACGCATTCATTTCTGTGTTTGCAGGAAACCCCTGGCCCGGAGAGCGGCAGGAAAGAGAGACAGAGTGGACCTGGGCAGGCTGCCCCGTACCGGTGGCGATGATGAGGCCGGGCGCCGACTCCTTGGAGAGGATGGGCATCCTGCGCAGCTGGAAGTTGAGCAGCTGGCTCAGCCGCTGGGCCAGGTGGAGCGAGCAGCCCTGCGCCGCCTGCAAGAGCCAAGCGCGCGGGCGTCACGGCAGCTCCGCTCCCGCCCCGTCCCCACGGCACCCGCGCGCCGGGACGCCGGCGCCGCTCGGCGCTACCTCGCAGCTGATGCCCTCGCCGTAGCGCGTGCGCGCCGGCGGGCGCAGCAGCTCCCAGGTGCCGCCCTTGTCGAAGGTGATGACGGAGCGCATGTTCTCCTCGCTGAGCGAGCCGTTGATCAGCGTCGCGATGTAGACGCCGCGCACGCCCTCCACGCGGTGGAAGTCGGCAAAGGGCTCCGTGGCGAAATATCTGCAGGCACAGGCACAGGCGGTGCCGTCAGTGCCAGCCCTCGACGGATGCTGGATTGAGGGAATGCTTGGATAGGCACAGCAGAAAGCTCCGAAAGGAGACTTGGCCCAATACTCTTCGTTCCCTCCGCCAGTCATACCGTAGAGGAGACAACGCGACTTCTGCCATTGAGCCACACAGCCCTAGCGCACGTCAGTGCACCCAAAGTTACCTGACCAAGGTGTCGCTGCCCGCGCCCCCGGGGCTGTAGTAGAGGATGTTCTCCAGAGACAGGGAGAACTTGAGGCCTTCTGCTTCCGAGATGTACAGGTTGGTGCGGTTGTTGTCATGGCTGACGCACACAAACACCTGGTCCTCGGAGGCGTCCGCGATGTAATACTCCTTTGGGACACAAGTGACAGATGGGCAGGCTTTATATGCATCAGTGTGCAAGCAGGGTTTGCTTGCTGGTTGATTTAGCATTCCTTGTAGGTCGCTAAAATTCCTCTTTGTGCCCTTTCCGTCCCTTGCCTCCCTGCCAAACAGCAAGCACATCGCTTCGGCTTTCCTCCAGCCACGACGGAGGAGCATTGGAGATTCATGGAGCCAGCGCACACTTAGGGACCTAGTGTCCCGTGACTTCAATAAAGTTACCTTTGCTTAAACCAGTTTGTGAGTCACCCGAATAAAGTCACCTTTGTTAAACGGCAAGTTTGTGTTTGCATCAGCTTTTGTTCTGTCGCGAAGGGGCCAAAACCCTGGACCGCGCGGCGGGTAAAACAGGGGTCCTCGCGCACCCTTGCTCGTGGCGTGTGGTGCAACGCAGAAGTGCCCGCTGCGTGCGAGGGCATCCTTGGCAAAGGTTCCCTGGGAAAACCCTGCTTACCTTAATGGGGTGCTTGGTGACGAACTGGGCCAGCCGCATGGGCTTGCGGTTGAAGGACACCCAGAGCTGCACGGAGGCCGGCTGCGAGCTGCCCGGCAGGCGCTGCGGGAGAGCAGAGCGGAGCCTGAGGGACACGGGCAGCCTCAAAGCTGCGCTGGTTTCCCCTAGCAGGCAAAAGCAGCTGGGGCGAACCCAAAAGCCGCGCGGCGGGGCTGCAAGTACGCGGAGGCCACCCCCAGCACGGCCGGTGCCCGAGCGCAGGCCCTGCGCGCTGCGCGGCGGAGCGCGGGGAAGCGCTCGCTCCCATCGCTGCGAGCGCAGCCCCGGCGAAGGGGCCCTGAGAAAGCCCCGTGTCGCGCAGTCCTGCACGGGAGCTCGGAGCTCATCCCGGGAGGCACCAGCCCCGGGTGAGCTGTATCTTTAAGTGGCTGATTGTCCTTATCGGCATCCTGGAAGCTGGAAATACTGGCTCCTGCTGATTAGCATTGCTAAACAGGAGCTTTCCTCCCACCGTCCTCCCCCCTACCCCGGGTCAGGAGGAGGTAAGAAGGCTGCCTTTAATTCCTCCGCTTGCTGCATGGCTGTTTCTGCGCTTTCCTTCGCACTTCTAGCGCTCAGAGGCAATTAAGTGCCCCGAGCGCTAAGGGGAAGCGGAATAAAAGTGAGGGCGACGCTTTTCACACGGGGTGCCTAAGGTAAGAACCTAAACCCAGATTTAGGCTCCAGAAATAAGTGGCCTGATTTTCCCAGGGTCTGTATTGCTAAGCAACTGGGACTCCCACAGAAAGGAGAAGCCATGAGGCCGCGGGTCCTGCGCCGGGCTCTAAAAGCTGATGATTTTCCCATCCTCCTGCATGTTTCCAGGGCTCTCCGTCCCTGGCCTATGCACCGGCTATCTCCTCTGCACACACATACCATCCTCCACATTTCTACCCCACACCAACAGGAAACCTAGATAAAAATCTTCTCCAAACCACAGCGGGCTGCAGATCAGGCAGAATGCCAAGCCCTGCAAGTTGCAGGCTGCCTGCACGAGGCATCTCTGATGAGAAACTGCTAGTGCTCCTCAAGCAGATCCTCCTTCAGGCACAGCGGGGTCGGAGCTAGCTGAGTGCTTTAATGGCAAGGGGCTTACAAAACCCACTCGCTGGCAGCAGGGGGGGAAAAGCAATGCATGCATCTCCCAGCACCGGGGGCAGACCCAGCCTGCTTGGACCCGCTCCAGTTTTGACAGCAATCGCCCTTGACAAGTGGTCTCGTAAGCAGGGAGCTGCCACCCCGCCCCACCGCCACCCTCCGCCTTGCCCGGCCGCACAGGCCTCTCCCGCTCGCTCCCGGCTCTCCGCACTTTGCAGCCTGACCTACTTCTGCCTGGCTCGCTGGCATCAAGCGAGGGGAGGTCTCCGAGCGCGGCCGGAGGTGCTGCCCGCCCGCTGCGGCGCAGGGTCCAGCGGGGAGGGCAAGCAACGGCATGCAGGAGGCAGGAGCATCACCCGCCAGGTTTTGGACGTGGGTCCCAGTTCAGAACAGGGTTTATCAAAAAGGGCCATCCCAGCGAGAGGCACAGCAAGAGGCTGCGGACGGTTGCTCAAGTGCCACTCGCCTTCTCCCCTCCGCAGGGATTTACTTACCACAGACTTCGTGGCAAACAGATACTTGTCCCTGAGCTGGAAGTCCTCCACCTCCTCCAGAATTATCTCTCTGTTTTCTCGGGTTTGGAAGAAATCAGTGCTGCGAATGACAGTGGAGGCCCCAGAAGGTTCGTGCCGCTCTATGTACACCGTGTTTGGCTTATCGAAAGGCTCCACACCCCTGGGAGAAACAAAAACAAAAACGAACAAACAAACAAACAAACAAAAGTGTTTTATTACCTGCACAGTGCGTCAGCTGATCGCCTGGCAGAAATTTGGGAAAACCCCAGGGAAGAGGGACTGCATCTGATTGATGGAATGCAATCAAATATATGTATGGATAGAATATATCCCTTGCTGTTTTATCTCGGTCTCTGTGTTTCTCATGCTAGCTAAAGTCAGGCATAGCTGGTTTGGAGATCTTTCAATCTCTGATTGTTTAGTTCTGTCCCTTCTTATGTGACCTTGAAGGGAGGAGCTGGCAATCTAGATGAAACAGCCAGTTTGAATGCTGCAAGGCTTGTGGCTCAGCTACGGCGATGGTGGGGATAAGGAACAGAGGGAGCCAGGCCCTGTCCCTGCATGGCAGAGACAGCTGACTTGCTAGAAGGCAATTTCCCCGGAAAGATGGTGAGCCTGAGCCGAGCGGTTTTCCAGAGAAGGCCAAGGGACAAGTCCCTGCAACGTCGCACACAAGGCAGACCCAGGACCCCAGCACCCGAGCGCAGGGAGACCCCAACGAGGGGCTGCCAGGGCAGATCTAGCAAGGTAGTGACTTGCAGTGTGTCTTTTACTATGGGTTTTAACAAAGTAAGGAAAATAATCTGCTAGGAGAAGCCCCTGCCCTCTGTTTTGGCATCAGCGCCGCCCTGGACCACCCAGCCAGGGGATGCTCAGTCCCTGCTGCTCGCTCCCGGCAGGGCAGCAAGGGAGCCGAGAGCTGGATGCTGCAAGGGGAGCCGCAGGAGCCCCGGCGTGCGGCACGTACCACGAGAAAGACTTCACGTGCTCCTGAATCATTATCCAGGTCCGGCCAAAATCATCCGATTTCCAGAGCTGCAATTACAAAGATCAGAGACACCCATGGGACGCGCATCCTGCAGCCCCGCCGGCCGCAGCTACTTTCAAAGCAGACCGCTTGAAAACAGCCGGGCGGGCGGGCGCACCAGCCTGGCCCCAGACCCCCTGCCCGGGCACCAGCCCAGCGGTGCAAGCCGTCACTGCCTTGAGGAAAGAGCTGGATGGGAAGGGAAGAGCATCACGGCGCGAGGCCGGCGAGGGGGCCTCACCTGCTTGTTGGGATGCGAGCGGTCGAATCCCAGGACGAGGCTGGGGCTGCGGCCGTGCAGGAGCAGCTCCGCCGCGCGGAAGGGAATGGCGAAGCCTTGCACGCTGTGGCAGAAGTCGGTGGTGATCCAGAGGTACGGGGCAAAGGCGTCCACAAAGATGTACTGGGAAGAGAGGGAATGGTGGGAGGTGAGAGCTAAGGGAGACGAGCGGTGGCCTTTGTGCAGCTGAAACCTCAATAAACACTGTTCTCTGCACTGACACACGTGAACAAGTGAGTTATTTCAGTTTACCCTCCTGTTGTCGGCCGGGCTGTGGTAGAACTGGGCTATTGCCACCTCGCTCGTGTTCCCATTGCTGAAACTGAATCGCTCCGTAATCTTCTTAAAGCTCTTCCCGTAGTCGTACGATACATAGACCTGCAAAGGAGCAGGAGGAACACGTGCTTGCCAACCCGGCTCTTCCTCCTATTTATGGATATTTCAGGAAACTGTGGGGGGCAGGTCGAAGAGGCCACGGAGCGGCAGGATGAAGGAAGGGTGGCCGTCTCCAGCGCTGCCACCTCTCGTGAGCATCACTGCTCCTTATGCTCCAGGGAGCTGTTTTTAGGCAGCACTACAGCTGGATTTGCACGACAGCTGGGAGGGAGGCGTAGGAGCCCAGCCACTGTCATGACTCCCATTTTTTGGCCGCTCCTGCCTCCTGGCTGCCGCTCTTGCATGGTCAGCAGAGACCCCAGGTGGCTGCTCCAACCCGTCCTGCTGCCCCAAGGCTCCAGCATGGGGGATGGATGCCTGCCCATCCCGTGGACTCGAGCCGCAGGGATGCCACCCTCCCTCCGGGGCCAAGGAGCCACCAGCATCCCTCCGGATGTGCCCACTTTGCACACTCACGTCGCTGTTCTTGGGACCCAGCAAGGAGAGGCTGTCTCTGGCCAAGGCCACAATGACGTTGCTCTTCTCGCCCGCCCAGTGAACGACCATCTGGTTGTGGGAGTCGTTGAGGCTGACCTGCGGCGCGGGGAGAGGGACACGGAGCCGTGAGCGCCGCGCTGGGAAGGGCAGGGCCGGGGGAAGAGCTGGCAGAGCGGATGCAGAAGCACAGCGGAGCACCAAAGGCGCATGGACACTGCGAGTCCGAGCTTTGCAGACCTCAGGGGAGGGCTGCACAGCCCCATGGGCAGGTGCTTGGGTACATGAAAAGCAGAGCTAAAAATGAGTCCCTCTGCTTTCTGTGCTGTGTGCTGGACCCGGGATGCTGCTGTGAGCATCCTCGTGCTGGGTAGTGACAGCAGCACAAAGCGGCTGCCCTTGCCCCGAGCATCACCGCACACCCCAGGCCCACTGCTGCCACCGGCTGGGATGGCCAGCGGGGACCCACCATCTATTTAATTTAATACATTTTAGTACAATTTAAATTAATTTAATTTAAGCGACTCAGTGGCTAAGGTTAAGAGAAATCTTCTGTATTTGAGTATCACCTTGCTCATCTACCATGTGAAGGCACCAGGGAAATGCATGTGTTTGCGGTGCGGAGGATAGTTTTCCTCCTGTTTTACCTCGACACAATAGGGAGCGGGTGAAAACAGAAGCTAAAAGGTAGGGACAAGAAGCAATCTCAAACCCGGCCCGAACATAAGAAGGGCCAAAGGAAAAAGAGGATCCCCTTTTCCGCAGCTCTTTCATGCTGAGAGCGCCACTCTGCTTTCCCGGCCCTATCGAACCCCCCGCAGCAGCGATTCCCCCGTGCACGTGCATCAGGCAGCAGCACGTGGGCAGGGCAGGCCGGGAAGGGCTGGTTTCTACGGGGAAGCCCCGGCAGGGATGCTGCAGCCCTGAGCACTGCTGTAAGCCCCACTGCCCCAGGGCCCGCTTGAGCTCCCCCAATGGGCACGTAAAACGTGGGGGGAAAAAACAAGAGTTTTATTCTGGGGAAGGAGGGGGAGGCGGGGAATGAAGCAGAAGTCTGCAAATCCCACTTATGTAACAGGTTCACGCACGGCAGAAGCAGAAAACGCCAAGCAGAGAGTGGCACCCGGTGGCACGGCACTGTCACCGGCCACGTCACCGCGGGCGGCCCCGTCCAGCGGCCACCGGCCCAGCTGGCAGCAGCGGCCGCAGCGCGAGCCCGCGCGCACCGCGAGCAGCAGCATCCCGCCGTGACCCTGCTGGGACGTGGGTGCTCGCTTTCCCCTGAGACTTGGGTTTTATTCGCTCCTTTTCATCCTGGAGGGCAGAGGAATAGTGTGTGTGTGCGGGGCGGCAGTTGTGCAAGAGAAAGGAGCGAGCGGCCCTGCTCGGCTGCTTTTCCTGAGGGAAGACCTTCAGGAGGAAGATTTTGCTGTTTTCCCTAAGGACAGGCAAAGGCGAGGTGTGTTGGCTGCTCTCTGAATACGTCCCTAGGCCAAGGGTGCTGTGGCGCCAACCCTGCTGTATTTTCGGCAGCGTTTTGCCTTTTTTCCTGCAAGAAACGTGATGCTGGGGCAGTAACAAAGGCGTAAAACCCATGGGATTCCTCCCCTGGCTTTTTTTTTTCTTTTTTAAACTCAAAAAGCCCCTAAAACTTTTTTTCTGGGGCCAAAAAGGGCCTATTCAGTCAAAGGAAGGGGCCTGGAGCTCATCAAGCCCAGCTGTGCACCAAGGCCAGCAGCCAGGCACAACCTGATTAGCCTCAGGGCACAGCTGGCCCTCGTTACCGCCAGAGCCGCAGGGCCCCAGGGCAGCCCCGTGGGCACCCAGCCTCCATTTAGAGGCTGGATGGAGATGGCGTAAGGTTTGCTCCCCTGTAGCACAGAGGAAGGGAAGCTTGTGCTTAGCAGGAGCTTTCCAGCAGCTCCAGGTCACTGAATGGGGCTTTTTTTTACTTTTTTTGAGACTTAAAGTGTTGTTGCCTGAAGGATGCTTTGCCTTAGGGATGCCTTGCCTTGTAAGTCTTTGGGTTAGGAGGCCCAGGTGTTCCCCTGAGCCAGGCTTGGGTATCCCTGCAGGTAGAAACCACCACCTGCTGCTAATAGTCTCATTAAGGTCCCCCTGGGGTTGGGCAGTAACATGGCTACTGCTGGGCTGCCAAGCGAGGAGCTGTTTCTGCTCTCCAGTCATCTCTGCTGGTAACGTGCCTGGCGTCTCGTTTATCAGGATGCTTGCTATGAAACGTGCTCTAAAGAACACTCTGAGTTCAGGCTGTTGCTGTCTCCGACACGAGAGACCCTTCCCCTCGAGCGGCAGGGCCGCGTGTCGCAAAGCCCTGCGCCTTGCGTTGTGGCACCTCCCCTGCAAACCGGTTTGACGGAGGAGTGGGGGCCATGGCTGCTGCTTAATGGAGACAGCATTAAGTGCAAACTGCCCTTAATGGGGATGTTTTTCTGGTCTTTGCCAAGTGATTAAGTGTATATGAAAAATGCATGAAGTTCTAATTTGTCCTCCTGATACGTGAGGTGCCCAACGAAGTCCAGGAGTGGGGAATCAGAGCCAAGGCACAGCAGAGGCTGCTTGTGTATGTAGTTAATGTAGGGAATGCTGCTAGCATGGCTCAAGGTTTTCCTTTTCTTAACAGGGATTTCCCTCAGAGATCCACCACCAAACTGGGACAAGAACGGGGTGATCGGAGCCAGCGTTGCGCTGGAAGGCGCTCCAAAGCAGGTACTTGCTCGTGGGGGTTTAGGGGACATAGCGAGGGCCTGAGCGCTCCCTTCTTCAGAAGGTGGGGGGGGAGAGGATAATGTCTGTAGGGCTCCCGAGACAAGGTAAGTGCTGCAAGAGTGTGCTGTGGGGATGCCCTGCATAGGGATGGTGGTAGGGGAGATGTGGGGCGATGTTCTGTGCTCTGGCGCGTCTCTGCTGCCCTGTGCAAGAGCGCCTTCCCAGCAAGGGCCTCTCCATCATCAGGGAGCTCTAAAGCCCTGCCTTTCCGTGCAGGATGCTGTGTTTCCCCAGGCAGATAGCACCCCTTCAGCTGTGATTTGCTGCAAACAAAAGCCTTGCCCTCTTGCTGACTTGTACTAATGCCTGGCACCCACAGCGATGACAAGTATTAGGGTGCCATTAGGGCTACTCTGGGCCCTGAGTGGCTTTAGGGGTGAGCTGCATGTGCCTCCGGGTTGGTTCTGCTGGAATCAGTACTTCAGTTACGCGCCTGGGGCCGTAGGACGGGTGCCTGCTGTTAATAACAAGGGTTGGGTGAGAAGCCTTGGTGGCTGTGGCTCAACGCTTGGCAAAACGTGAGCTGTGTGGGGAGAGATGGCTAGGGATCACTGCTATCTTCGGGTTTTATGGGGCGCCTCAAAACAAAAGTAGCTCCTAGGTGTTTCCGAGTGATTCAATAAGTGGCTGCTACCAGGGCTGGAGAACTGAGGGTGCTGCAGTTTAACAGGGCTGCCTGGCTTTGAATGCCCAGACTCTTAGTGCCGCCTCTGGCTTAGATCGTGGCTCCCAGTGGGAACAGGCTCGGGGGTGCTGCGTTCCCAGGCCGCGTGAAGGTCCCCTGAGGGTAGATGCGCTCCGAGTCCCCTCCCGCCGTCCTTGGAGGCACAACCGCCTCCCCGGCGAGGGTTACGCAACAGCCCGGCAGCGCGGGCGAGCGGCGCCGCAGCGCCTGTGCCGGGCGCATCCGCATGCAGGGCACGCTGCCTTCCGCGTGCCCTCCCACCACGGCTCCTCTGCCTTCTGCTCCGCTCCCGAGCATCTGCTCCCAGCCCTGCTTTAAAATACAGCCTGCGCCTGCCGCCGCGCTGCTTGGCTTGGGCTGAGAAACGCCAAACGGGCTCTGAAATCACTGATATGAAACACGGGTGACTCATTCCAGAGAATGCCAGGCCTGGGTTAATTTTGTTAATATTGAAATCATCTGGTAGCGGAGTTGTTTTCTCTCTGCTGCCACCAACAGAGCTGCTTCCAGGACAGAAGAGGTATCAGAGGGAGGGCTACCAGGGCAGAGTTCGGAGGGCTACCAGGGCAGAGTTCGGAGCTCAGTTTTTCCAAGGGATGGGCAATTCCTGCAAGGTGCAGTTCCCAGAGAGCTTGGCTTATACTGGGGGAGGGCAGAGGCAGCTTGGGGTGAGCACGGGTAAAAGGCGCAGCGAAGGGGAAGGGTGTCCCCCCACGGGGGTCGGCACCGAGCCCCGCAGCCGGCAAGCGCGTTGGCAACCGAGCGCGCGCTGCGGGGCCGGCAAACTAGGTCACCATTAAGTACGGTTCGCTTCCAGCGGAGTGTAATCGATTTCTCCAGGCACGTAGCTGGATGCTTTCATCCCGCCACGCGCGCTTCCCTATCCCCCTTCCCCAAGGAGGCTCTTTGCCGCCTGGCAAGCTGGGAGGGCAGCGGCACAGAGGGGTTGTCTGTCCAAGAGGTGCTAATGGCCTCAAAAGGCGAAGGACTGCTCGCACCTCTGGGGCTTGTGCGCTGGGCCAGGAGCAGGCGAGAGCCAAGGGAAGCTCTGCCCTGAGTTGCAGCAGGATGCTGCAAAGTGCCCCTACTGCAGGGCTGCCCAAGCCAGGGACGAGCCTTGTCTGGGGGTGTT
The DNA here is from genome assembly GCA_013398735.1 of Nothocercus julius. Taxonomy (NCBI): domain Eukaryota; kingdom Metazoa; phylum Chordata; class Aves; order Tinamiformes; family Tinamidae; genus Nothocercus; species Nothocercus julius. Next base: position 17,462 of record VZSV01000094.1, on the reverse strand, counting down.
TAGCTGCCCCTGCAATCTGCAAGTGAGCTGTGCAGCCAAGATGGAGATGATGGTATCTCCTGCTTAAAGCCAATGTTCCTCTGAGCTGAGTTTTTCCCTGCTGTTTAAAAAAAAAAGAGTGTCTTAGAGCTGAGTCTCCCTGTAGGGCTGGTGGTGCTTTAAATCTAATGCAGGCTGCAGCAGTACTTAGTGCTCCAAGTATTAGCAGCTGAGGGAGTCATGTCAGGTCTCTGAGTGTGGCTGGGCACAGCAATGTCACGGGGAAGGCAGGTGGGGTGGCGAGGGGTGGCTGTGAAATGGTAGATGGCCTTGAAATAATGAAAACCTGGTCCTTTTCCTTCTTTTCCTCCAAGGTGGGATCAGTTATCACCAGGAAGCAGCCAGTGGGAGAGGGATGAAGCATATCCCCAAGGGAGGGAAAGGGATGAGCTGCTGCTAAGCCAGGCAGCGATGCCCCCAAGGAGGGATGGGGAGGCAGGGGACGAGGGCTGTGCGGAGGAGCGCGCGGCAGGAGGACGCGAGGCCCCGCAGCAAGCGCGGCAGAGTGCAAGCCAGCAGGAGCAGCCACAGGCTCCAAAACTTGTCCTGGGCCCCGGGGGGGCTTTAATCAAAGCTCTCCTGCAAGCTGTGTGCTCTTGGGGGAGGTTTCAGACAAGGGCCTTGCCAGGTGGGTGCTAACCAGGGCGAGGGCTGCCCGTGCTCTTCATTTCGGTGTTACGGCATCCCAGTGGAAGTGCTTGCCCCTAACTCTTGGCTTTCCTCTTGCTTTCAGGACAGGGAGATGCCTGCTACCCTCCCGCACTGGCACTTCTTGGTCTCACCCCGGCTGTGATGCTCATGGGACACTGACCCTCAGCGAGACGGAGGACACTGTGACCCAGCACACAGGTAGGCAGCTCCCGCAGCAATTTCTCTACTACTTGTTCTTTTGCATGCAGTGAAGTCCTTGCAAACTATACGGTTTGTGGCTGGTTTTCTCTGAAAAGGGGTGGGATTTTAACAGGACAGTTGAGATATTTTAAGTGCATGCTCCTGGAGCCTGGTGCTTGAATCTAGACATGCTTAGTCAAAGCAGGGAGCTGTTAAGCAAGGGCTGCGGGTGACTTGATGCCTCGGTGCTGTTGAGGTTCATGCTGTCGGCGGAGGCACTGCACGGGTTGTGCCTTGGCTGCATGGGAGGGTTTGTGGCAGTGCTGGCCCTGCGGGGTGTCCCCAGCAGCCATCTCGCCCTGCAGTGGTTCTTGCAGACCGTGGCATCCCAGCCACGAGCTGCAGCGTGCCAAGTGTCCCACGGAGGTGAAGGTGTGCAGGGAACAAGCTGAGTGGAAGCCGAGGGCTCGGCCTCTCTGTTGCGGCTCTGGAGTAAGAAAAGGTGGAGGGGAAGGAGCACAAAGGCATACGGGGGCTGGCTGCTGGCCTCAGTGGTCACGGAGGCCCCACTGAGCTTTGCTGTAGCCCTTGGTGCAGGCAGAGCAAGGAGGAGATGGGTTGTGATGGTCCTGGGCAATCTGCGTAATGAATTGCACTTGTGACCCTCTCGATGGGTGAGGGCTCTGCGAGGCTGTTGGTGCTAAGCAAGCTGTGCTGGGCTCTTGAGGAGCTGCGGTTAGTGTTGACTTGGTCTTCTGCACCTTACCGCTGGCTGCTGTGGTGAGCACCTCTTGTTCTCGTCCCCCGCAGCGGTGACAGGCGGCGCGATCCTCTCCTTGCCGTTCCCTTCATCCTTGCTTGGCCTGCATTGGGACCGTGAGCCGGAGGCTGCAAAGGGCAGGAGCCAGCTGGTGGCATATGGCTGTGTGACCTGCCAAGCACGGAGCGGCGCGGTGGCCTCGATAAGGGCTGCATGGCTCGGCGTTCCTGCGGGTACTCGGATGCTCCCTCCGAATCTCCCTCCTTTGCTGTGTCGCTCTTCTTGGGGCTGCTTTTCTGGCAGCACAGTTTGCTGATGGTGTCAGAGGGCTTGGGAAGGATGGGATTTCTTGGTGCTTTCGACAAGATGTGCAACCTCGTCCTCTGTGTTTGCAGCTCCGTGATGTTGGATTTGAAATGGAGGCTGGGCATGCTGCCTCCTTCCTGCCTGGATTTTGTTTTTTGAGACCATGACTGAAAATAGAGGTTTGGGAGTGGGGTAGGAGCACTGCTGTGCCTGAAAACGCTCAATGTTGTGATCTGCTGATAAACTTCTTGGTGATGCCTGGTACCTGGGCTGTAAAATTGCTGCTTCCTGCCCCAAAGCTGTGGAAGGGCAAGTTTTTGTATTCAGGTTTGAAACTGTACGTCTCACTGTTTGCAAAAGTGATTCAGTTCCCCAGGCAAATCCTTTTTGAAAGCTTAAGGCAACAAGAAAAGACCAAACAGAGGCAAACTTTGATGTTTACCTCCCACCGCTTCCCATTTGTCCTGTTCTGGATAGTGCTGGGATTATGGCAGCCTCCTAGATTTGCTGCTACATGTGAAGGCTATGGAGGCTGCTGCTGCCAAAGCAGCTTTCTGCCTGACCTGTTCAGGTGGGTTATGTGAAAGCCGTGGGGAGCTGAAGGGAAAATGCTATAAACATCTCAAAGATGAGACAAAAGAGGGAAAATGCTATAAACATCTACTCAAAGATGAGACAAGTGTCCTGTTATTCCTAAAATAGCATTGCTGAGTTCTCTTAAAACCAATTAAATGCTGGGGAAAGGGGAGGTGAAGCAGGTTTTCAAAGTGGGTAGGAGGTCCCTGGCCTAAAAAATGAGGGAGTGGGAATAAGGGGATTTGGAGCAGTGCAACTCTTGCACCTCTAGCTGCTCTAGAGCTTGTCCTGTTGGGTAGAAAGAGCAAAAAGCAGAATTTGCAGGGCCTGGGCAGAGCAATTGCAGATGGCTCTGAGGATGCAGCCCCCCCTCAGCGTGTCAGCCCCTTCAGGGGCTGGTCCTGCTTCCCCTGCGCAGCCTTTGGCACACGGTGGCACATGGCAGCATAGAGAGCGGTCCAATGGCGCACGTGAGCACAGTCCGGTGCAAGAGGGATGAGTGACACAGGCCGCGAGAACCCTACTGTGCTGACACTCCAAAGTGATGGCTATGGGGGAAATGGGGTGCGAGGGAGCAGGGGCCAAACCCCCCCTGGCCCTTGAAGCCGGGGCAGAGGTACATTCAGGACCTGACGCACAAGTCTTTGCGATGAGCAACTCGCCTTTTCAAGGAGCAATGGAAGACTGAGCAGAAGGGCAGCTTAGCGCGGAGCCCCTCGCACGGAGAAGGGGACGGTGCCGGGCCGCGAGCCATTTCTCCTGCTGCGAGAGCCGCCTCCCTCCGCTCGCTCGGAGCGGTGAAACGTTCCCACAAGCACCTCGAGCCGCACAGACACAACGCCGGCGACGTGCCCGGCCCCGGGCCGCGCTTGGCCAGGGGGTGCAGGCAGAGGGCCGGC
>VZSV01000094.1:1394-13212 GCA_013398735.1 Nothocercus julius | reverse complement strand
GCCCAGAGCAGCCCCGCACGCCCCCTCATTGCTCGTTGCAATCCCCCGCTGCGCCCCAGAATGTGGCCTCGTGCAGCCCGGCGTCGGCGAGTGCGCCGATGGTGCTTGTGATGATGGCTGATGCCGCTGTGTGGGGCCCTGTTGCGCGAGGTGGCCGTGGCCACAGCGTGGGTGCCGTGCGATAGCAACAGGCAGAGGCAGCCGCCGGGGTGCAGCGGCTGCAGCGGCGCTGGGGGTGTGCCACCTTGGCGGCCACATGTTTCGGTCGGAGGGGAAGCCGGGGCCACGCGTGCTGGGGCGGTGCGGCAAGCGGCCGTCACCCACGCGCTGCTCGGGGCCTGCTGCGGGGCGCGAGGTGGCCCCAGGGTGTCTGCCTTGGCCCTGCTCAGATACTCCCTGGTGCCCCGTTTTAGTGGTTGATGAAGTGTCAGGTACGCCGGGAAGCCTTTGCCGTGTGTCTTGCTGTGCCCGTGTGAGCAGGGCCGGGCTGGAGCAGTCACAGCCTGGCCATGCTGCAGCTCTGCGTGCTTCAAGGCCACCTTTGACTGTGGGGAGCATAGACTGCGACAGGAGAGCTTTCTGGCCTGTGGGTCTGAACCTTTTCCAACCTCCTGGAAGCTCTCTGCTCTTCCTTGAGGTCATGCTGCTGCCATGTGTGTCGATGTTTCAGGGCCTTCTCCTTTCCTTGGGCTCATCTCTATGCTGATCTCCTGTATTCCTGCCGGTTACTCACCCAAAACCATAGTCAAGAAGCCCCCAGCATTTCTAAATGTCTACCAGACTCGCACGTAGTTTGACCGGGGTGGTGACAAGTTTTGGGGTTTTGGTTTGAGGCTCCTTGTGATTTCTAGCGTTTCATGGGAAGGAAGAGCAGCTGTTAAAGACTTCTGTTTCCTGTAGGGGATGATTTATGAAGTCCATGCAGCGTGTCGTTATTGAGGAGATTATCTAGCTCGCCGGCCTTTGCGCTGCTTGTCCGGTATGTCTCAAGCACCGTTGCTGTGCTGGACTGTTTTGCACAAGGTGCAAGTGATGCCTTTGTCACCTTCAGGCCTTTTTTGGGGGGGCAAAGCAGCGCTGTTTTCCATGTAGGATAACAGTGCTGCCCTGGAGTCCCTGATACTGTTGGGAGGTCTCCAGAGAAAATGGATGCAAATGGCAAGGACGGAACGGCCGTGCAGAAATCCAGCTAGCAGCCCTGGTGCGGGCTCGCTCCCCCTTTCATAGCAAAGATGATGTCTGGATCTTTCCCTGAGGTCCCTTTCGCCTAGAAACCTAGTTAGTGCATTTCGGCCGCAGGGTCGATGTGATTACGGGCCCTCCTAATAAAGCTTGGAGCTGTCTCGCCGGCTGTGATGTCCCTCTGGGGACAGAGTCGATAGGAGATTTGTGCCGAGTGACAATGCGGGGAGCTGATCTTTCTTGGGAGCCGGTTTTGTGGGCAAGGGAAGGGAGACCAGGCAAGGCTGCTGGGCACAGAGGTGCCTCGGGTCTCTGTCCAGGGCTCGGCGTGCGGGTCTGGCACGGCCCCGCGGGGCTGTTTGGCTTGGCGCGAGGGCAAGAGCGGTAGCCGAGACCTCGGGAGTGAACCTGGAGCTGGTAACTGCTGACAGATGAATGGCTCTTTCTTTGCGGAGGGAAATATATTTTCCTTCTGCCAGGGTAGGGTTTTTTTTTTTTTTTTTTTAAAGGGGGAAAAGGAATCCGTCCCCTGCTGTAGAGGGGAGGGGAGGGAAGGGGAGCACGGCCGAGTTTATTTTAAGGTCCATCTGGATTTCATCAGCAGTGCGCGCTGTGAACCCGGGGAAGGAGGTGAGCAGCCCCCTTCCCCTCCTCCTGCTCTCCGCCCCGGTCCCAGGGGCACGCGCAGCACCGCAGGGCCGGGAGGCGAGCGCATTGCGCGCGAGGCCGGGATCAGCCCTGGCGCCGGTGCCTGTCTCCTGGGGACGCTGCCGCGCGGGGTCGCGGGCCCCAGGGTGCTGCGGACCTTGGAGGCCCGGGAATGCTCCGTGTGGTGAGGTCGGGGTGCCGGGGGTGCCGAGTGTGCCATCCAGCTCGCATGGCCGTGCGGGATCCCCGTGCCAAAGTGCCTGCCCCTTGGGAAAGGCAGCAAGGTGCAGATCTGAGCAGTCATGTTCACAATTATTTCATGGGTCACCTCGCTTTTGTAGGAGCAATTAGTAGCCTTGTCGCCTGGGGAGCCAAATCTCTCCATGGGGCATAAGTGGAGCTCCGCAGGTCACTAATCCCTTCTTTCCCCTTCCTCTCTTGCGCCAAGAATCCCTGGCTCAAAATGCAGGTTGGTAATCGGTTCCTACAGGTCCTGGGTCTTGCTATCCATAGTACTCTGGCAAAGCGACCACTTATGGCTGGAAGGGAGCGTGTTCTGTTCCGCCCTCGCTGGGTTGTTGGTGCCGTCGCTTTGCTCCCGGGTGCCCTTCGGCAGCTCCAGTTGATTTCTCGTCTTGCTCAGACCCTGCAGGAGGTCCCAAGTAAATTAATAAGTGTTTCTGCCACGGCAACCCTGACCAGAGACCGTGCTCCCCCGCAGCGCGTTTAAGTGGCAAGTGGGCCTGGAGGAAGGACGGGGGGATTTGGCGCCCCGCTCGCGGACAGGACAGTATGACAGAGCCGTCACAGCACAGGGATCTCGCTTGGCTTTGCTGTCACCCTCTCCTTGGTGCCGTGTCTTACAAGTCTTGCGTCCCGCAAAGGTGCTGCTGGCAGATTCGCCCTCTCTGCGCGCGGCTCCCCGTGCTCGCTTGCAGCATCTGCAGAGCAACCTCCCAGCTTGTCCCAGCGCGGGGCGTCCGGCCTGGCTCCCCGCCGCGCGGGAGGAGCCTGCCCGCCTCTCTGCACCCACCCGCCGCACGTTGCCTCCGCGTTTTATTGGCATCGTGGGAGCAATGGGGCACGTGCGTGTGGTTTTTGGAGCCGGCGCTGTGGCCCTTTGGCGTCCGAGCCTTTAATTTACAAAGCAAATGTCCCAAAGGAGCTGGCTGGGCGTTTGAGAGCTGCCACGTGTTGCAGCGGGCTCTCGTGGTCTTCGCTTGTGTTCATGGAGCGGTCTTGTAAGGGTCTGGAGCATGTGGACACCCTTGGACCTCATGGTCTTCTCAAACCTCTTGTTTGGCCGCTGCAGAGAGATCCTGGCTCTTGTGGTGGCTCTGGTCCCGCATTCAGTGTTCTCTGTGTGCACGTGTTGCTGTGTAGAGGGAGGCAGGATGCTCAGATGAAGGGGAGAGCCTGTCATTTTTGTGGAGATGATCTCGCGATAGAGCGGGGTTGTCGTGGGTGCGTGGCACAGCTTCCCTCTGCTCTGGGTGTCCTGCACTTGCGATAGTTTTGGGGCTACCTGGTGCAAAATAATGCTGGGGGCCCTGCGTGCAGCTCGCGGGCTCCTGCGCCACGAGAAGGGACTGCTCCGGCTTGCAGCGGTGCTCGGCCAGCGAGCAGGTGTTTCAGTTAAGCTGTGCATGGCCCCAGGTAAAAGCAATATGTGCAAGGTGGGCGCAGGGAAATGCGAAAGGGAGCCGCTTCCCGGGCAGCGTTGCCTTTCCGCAGTCGCTGGAGTACAAGCGTGCTCCGAAATGCCCCGCGAGCTGCCGGCGTGCCTGGAAGGCGGCAGGCGAGCCAGGCCGAGCAGACGGGCGTTCCTGGGGGGTGGCGCGTCTTTACTTAGGTGCCTAAGCACCAGGCAGGCAGCGTTTTGCAGCCAGCACTCAGCAAGGCGCCCCGGAGAAGGTTTAGCGGCGAGGTGCTGCGCCTGGAGCAGGAGGGTCCCCGCTCCGACCCGCGAAGTGTTTTCTAAGTGGCACGTGAGATGCGAGGGAAGGCGAATGCTTGCGGCGCACGCGTGGTGCGAGGTGGGCGACCGCGGTTTGGGCCTCACCTCGGGGTCTGGCCGTCTATAATGCATCAGGGACGTGTCCTTCCACGCAGCCGTACGTCTCACAGAGCGTTTTCCCCGTCTGAGCAGCGTCTCCCTTTCACCCGTGCGTGCACAGTTGTGAGCAGCACTGCTTTCCTAAAAGGAGGATGAAGTACCTATCGTGGTGGGGCCCCGTCGCGCTGTCCTCGTATAAAGCTATTCCCATCAAAGACCGTCTTCCTCAGTGGAGCTAGCAGCGTGCCACTCATGGCTTTTTATGCGCGTGTATGCATATATGTGTGTGTGTGCACGTATAGGGTGGGTTTTTAAAGAGCGAAAGACTTGCGGGGTAGTGTTTGTGCATACGGGGGGAATCTTCTTTTTGGGACGCAGCGGTGCTCCGTGTATAATGCAGCCGAAGGGCCCTTTGGGGCGACCGTCTGCAGCGTCTCGGTGCTGTGACCTTTGCGGAAGCAGCAGCGCGTGCCTGTGTGCAGACGGCTCTTGCAGGCGTAATTAGCTCGCTCGGCTTTCCTGCTCCCCGCCGCGCTCGCTTGCGCTCCTGCTCGACACATACCCAAGGGCATCAGCGCGCCTTGTGTGCTAATTGGCTATAAAATCTCCGTCTGAAGGAAGGGCCTGGGATGTGTTGTGAAATCCTCGCGGTGTGCCCAGCGGCAGCGTGCGCAGCCCGAACGGGGACGCATCCCCAGAGCTGGGGCGCCATACGGCACCGCGGAAAGAGGCCGTCCCCTTGCCGTGGCCTTGCTCGGTGGCCCTGGTGGCAGTGCCTGTTTGAGCAACACCTCCATCTTGTGGCTACAGCAGCACTCGGGTCCTCGCAGCCCCAGCCATGGGCTGCATCTCCTGGGATGCCCGACATGGCTCCCTTGGCTTGGGTGGGCACCCCCTGGGACAGCGTAAGGAAGGAGGGTGCAAGTGCTGGGGCGACCGACTGCTCGGGTGCCCCGATTTGCATCGTTTCATCTCAGAGAGGATTTTCGTTGTTTCATCTCAGAGAGGAACGTCTGTAGGATCCCCCCGCTTTCCTTTCTGGAAGCAGATCTGTAGCGCTGTTCGGTCGGGGTTATTTGCTGCATGCAACACGTGTATCTGGCACTGTAGTACTGCAGGCAGTGGCCCCTCATTGGGGCCAGCCAAGGGCCCCACGTGTAGCTCTCACGTGTAGCTGCAACAGAAACGGCGCTGGGTTGTGAAGCCGCCGGGGCAGTAATTACTGTATTAACAGTTGTGGCCTCTGGAGGAAGATTGTGGGGATGCGGTAGCTGCGGGACAATATGATAGGGGGACAGCGAGCAGCAGCTTGGTAGGATGCTAAGGGATGCAGGGGGGAAAGCTGACGTACCTGGGGTATGTTTGTTTGCATGCCTATATATGTGGGACATTTAAGTGACAGGTAATAGCTGATGTGTATAATGTGTGGCAGGAAATGGAGCGTTTCCCCAAGCATCTCAAGCATCTTTTGCTGTGGCACTCCTAGCACTGGCAGGGAACCAGGGACGTGCTGGTGCTGCATGTACAAACAGGAGAGTTTCTCTCCGTAGAGGCGAGGCAGGGAACTAATGCTCGTGATCCGGGTATAACGGCACGGCGCAAATCCGTGACATGTAATTCCCGGAGCCCTGCTCCCTAAGCCCCCGGCTCAGCAAAATCCCGTGCTCGCGGGGAGCCAGTGCGCTTATAAAAGAGGAAGGAGGTGGCTGCGTGTGGCAGCGTGTGCACCCGCTCCGTCCCTGCGGCCGCCTCGTGGAGGGAGCCTGGGGATCTCCGGGCAGGACAGGAGCGGCCGATGGCTCGGCCTGCCCGGAAAGGCGTGCGGGGCATGGTGGAGCGGGATGCTCGCCAGGAACCGCGTGGTTTCCCCTGGGAGCTGGCGGCACGCCGCGAGCGCAGGGTCGGCGAGGCCGCGGGGGCAAAGCCGAGCGGGGCCTGCCAAGCGGGGATGTAATCGGATTGTCGGAGGGTAGTGGGAAGCAGACGTGGCGCTCCCGCTCCTCAGAGCATCCTCTCCCCAGCTTTTCCTTTGCTGGCGGGCCTGGAGCTGGGAGTCATCTGCATCCATCTGTCCTTGGGCTCGAGCAGCACCCCCAGCAGCCAAAGGGGGCTCGCTTGGGGTGTGCAGAGACGGCCCTTTCTGTGGTCTCCGGCTATCTTTTAATGGCCCCGCAGAACTGCCTTTGGAGGGAGAAGGGACAAGTGGGCACGAAAGGCCCTCCATGCATGAGGGGACGAGCTCTTGGTGCAGCACCACCTCTCCAAGCACACTCCCTATGTATATATGTGTTTGAGAACATGCATATGCAGTCAGCAGGTTCTCTGTGTATCTCTCAGGAGGCGTGCGAGCAAATCATTAGCAAGCAAAGCCTAAGGCGAGCGCCGGTGCCTCAAGGTCTCCCCCTCTCGGTGAAGAGACTAAGGTCTCGCTACCCACACGTGGAGCAGCAAGACTCCCACCGGGCGGGTGGCCCGGGAGCCCTGCAATCCGGGCAGGGATGCAGCAGGGATGGCAATGAGTTAAGGATGTAAGGGGCTGCTGTGGGGTAGAAAGAGGAAATGCCTGTGGTCATTGTTCTTTTGGGGGAATTATGATGGAGGCATAGGTTCTCATCAAAGTTGTCAAATTTATTGAATATGAGCATGAGTAAAATGCTACATAATCAGGTTTCAAAATCAATCAGGAATGAGCAGGTTGGATGTTAAGGGGAAAAACCAGCCACAAACCGTAGCACAATCTTTAACCTCCTAATACCTGTCTCACCACCCTCATAATGAACTCTGGACAACTGTATGTCCCTTCCCAGAAAATTACCGCTATGACTCAAAACCTGCATTCTCCAACAGGTCTCTTCCTTCCTGATGAATCCCACCACCATCAGAACCACTCAGGAGACTCCCGGGGACACAGTCTGCACCACCTTGCGACGAGGAGCCTTCTTTCAGCGTTGAGAAGTGGCACAAAGTTGAAAGGAGAAACCATCGCTCTACTGCGGACGTCGGGAGAAGCCGCGCAGTGTCCATAAGGTAGGCGTTCAGTGTGTATTTCGCGAACTCATGTTGCACTTGAGGACAACACGTATCCAGGGGACAGACCGTTTTGCAGGGCCACACAAACCGAGCCGTTTCTGAAGCTGTCCTTGATACGATGCTCTGGTGTTGTGCGGTACAGATAGGCAGAAACCGCAGGAAGCGCTGTGCTCTTAGAATACTTTCATAGGCGTCCTACAAAATCCAGTGAAGCAGCAGGGAATCTCTTTGCTTCGCCAGTTTGTTCGAGTCGCAGGGGAACCCCGTGCTGATGTAATCAGGTAGAAGTCAGACAGGTGCCTGGATTTTGAGAAACGGATGAGTAATGGTAGTAATCCGAAGGGAGCCAACGGGGCTTTCAGTGCTTTCCGAACACGCCCGCAATTCCCATCACCGTTGTGCAAATTCTGCTGGGGGGGCTGCAGCAGAGGAGAAAGCTTCTTTTGAAGTGGGACATGTGGGTGGCAGTCTCAGGGGGCTCGAGGCACCGGCCTTCGCGCACAGATGTGGAGAACCCAACCAGCACGTGTCCTCTGCCAGGGTCTGGCGTCCTCACATAGGGTGCGGGTGCTGGCACGCTACGTGAGGTCGAGCCCAGCTGCGAGAGGCACGCGAGACCCGCCGTAACCGTCTGCAGCAGCTGACTCTGGCAGAGGCGGTCAGGACCGCGTCTGCGTCGCCGCAAGGTTTGGTCCGTGTGCGGGGAAGGCACCTTTGAGGGTAGCGTGCGGCAGTTGTCAGAAATCACGGCGAGTTTGTACGTGAAGGCCCAGGTTCTCTCGATCCCAGCCAACAGCCAGGATGAGAGCGTCTCTCGGTCTCTAAGGACGTTGGCCCCAGCCTGTCGAGCGGATTCAGGCACCTGTAATCATTGCGTTCCCAGAGCGATAGTGAGACAGCTTTTTGTACAGGGAATTGGCTCTTGGCAAAAGAAAGGAACGGGACAAGATCTGGCACTCTGTAATAAGGATGACTCCGTGGAGAACTATTTGGTTTTCTCGCTGTCGCTGTTAGGCACTGTCCGAGACTCACAACCGTTTCCTCCGCTCGACTCCTTCTCTCGCAGCCTGCGCAAGTAGTCGTGCGGGCCCTTGCCCTCGAAGGAGCTCGGGCTTTTGTAGGAGCCGCCGATTTTATCCCAGAGAGTGAAATACTGACCATAGTTGTAGTCAAAGTACAGGTGGTGATCGGTGTGGTGGGCAGAGCCGTTGATGACGTGCCTCAAGATCTTGGGGACGCGGTAATCACCGTCGTGAATGGAGATGGTCCAGACATTGACGAAGATGTAGAGACCCAAGTAGGTCACTTTGTGCAGAGGGAAGAGGAAGGGGTAGACGTGGTAGGGGAGGCTCTGCATGAAGCCATCAACGGGGTGGAAAGCGTGACTGGCAAAGGGCGTCGCAATCTTCCAGAGGTGATGGGGCTTGTGGAAACGCTGTGCAAAAAGAAAGCAGAGTTGATTGCCCAAGTCCAATTAGCTGTCCCGGCCCGGCTGTCCAGCCCAGCGTTGTTTCAGCCCCATTCTCCCTGTGTCAGGATCTAGACGGAGATCCCTTCTGCTGCTGGGAAAGACTGCAGATTGTACTGTGCCCCAACAGGCCTTAAAAAATAGACAGGCTTTTGGGAATGCTCTGTAGTGTCCTAACTTCGGCGCTGGAAGGGGGTGTCACCTGTAAAGGGCCACTGAGGCAATCGTCAGGGTCATGCTAAAGATGACAGTGCAGTTGGCAGTATGAGAAGGGAAAGCTAAAGCACAGGCCTGGCGTGGAAAATAATGTTAGTGGCATGTCCTTGTGGCCAGGAAGAGCTCAGACCTGCCGCGGCTGCCTGCAGCATAGTGGCGGGAAGGAACCTGCTCTGCTGCTTTAGGGACAGTAGCTTCAAGGACACGTGGCAGCCTGAGGACCTGAGGGAGAGGGTGGCTGCCTGTGGCAGCCAGGGGACAGGGTATGTGCCTGCATACACATCTGAGGTGTTGTGAGTAATGAGGGGGAAGTGGCTGTCACCAGCCGGGCAGCTTGGGAGAAGGGCTGAAAGGCTCCCGTTCTGCCTGGGGCCGTCTCCCTATTTGATGAGGCCCAAGGCCAAAAGCTGGTAACTGTTCGGCTCGGCCAACTGTGCGCTGCCACGGTCACTCCCTGCAGATGAGCACCTTCTCCTGAGCTCACGCAGCAGGGGCAGCCCTGATGTGGAGCGTGCAGGAACGTGTCCTACCTTGTAGAACAATCTGTGGTGGAGGAATCGATGTATCCAGTAAATGCCCATGTCGGTGAAAAAGAGGAAAGACAGCATGCTGAGAATAACTCCTGACCAGCCTGTGGGGAAATGCACATTAGTGGAATGTCACTTAAGAGACATAGAGTTTAGACTGCGAAGGACAAACCAAGGATAGGGGAGCTCATAGGCCTGTACAGTAGAGGTCCCGGGAAAAGATGATGCTCACAAAAGGAGGCAGAGTATTTCTCCTTTGCGTGGCTCTTGGTTTTCTTGGAGGTGTGCGTATAGGCAAGGCAGGAATGGCAGGGAAATATGATGGGAGTTACGGGAGCTGGGGTGGGAGAAGGGGGGGCTGCATTTGAGCAAGCCAGCCTGTCACTGTGACTGAGACAGCGGTGCCACCGTGCTCATCGTGTCAGCCCAGGGATTAGTTTGGCCCATGCTCATTTCTGAGGACTGTCACTGAGGCCTCGGGGCCTGTACGAAGTGTGACCTGGTCCTTGGCAGCTGCACACCAGCTCCACGGGGAGCTGAGGGAGATGTCATTAGCTCGCAGGGCGAAAACAGAAGAGAGACGGTGCGGAAGGGCACAAAGCTGGCGTGTGTGGACGAAGGGCACAAAGCTGGCGATGTAGCCAGGGTCGTGGGGAGCTCCTTACCGTATGGGGAGTCCTCGATGTTGTCGTAGAGCTTGCTGTACCCCCTGACCTCCGCGAAGAAAAGGGCCACGGTCGGCACGCTGATCCACGGCAGGGACTGCACAGCGTAGGTGATCTCGCGCTGCACCTGGTTCTGAGGCAGGAAGCGGGCAAGGATGGATATGAAGGCCGGCAGCGCGATAGGGACCACGCGTGCAGACGCGAGGGACGCAGCCCCGACCCCTCCACGCGGTGCGGGGCCGGGCGCGAGGGCGGCTCGGCCCTGCTTTCTGCTGTGGCTGGGTGCCACGGTTCCTAGCGCAGTCGGCGTGAGCGTGGGCTGGGCGTGGGGAATGCGGGACGCTGACGGTGCCAGCCTCTCGTGGGTGTTGGAGGAGGGCGGGTGCGTGCTGCTCACGGCATCGTCTTGGGAAACGCGGACAGGACACGTGCTGGGGCAGGAGCACGCGGCGCGGCAGGAGCTCGGCTGCTCTGCGAGATGGGGCCGTGCGTGGGCCCCAGCGGCGTGCGCGTGTCTGCCGGCCGGCGGGGCGGAGCAGGCGGTGGCAGCGCTGCCGCTCTTCTTCGGGTCCTAGGCCGGCGTGGGCGCGCGGGGACAACGAGTGCTGTGTGTCCAGGAAGCAGTCTGGGCACGGCTTGTGGGGAAGGAGGGCATGGCGCAATGCGTTGACTGTTTAGAGAGGGGGAAAGCAGAAGAAGACAGAAGGGAACGGGCCTATGAGTGACCGGCGGCGCTCTCTGAAAGCTGCGCTGGCGCAGACCTGCGTGAGACTCGCGGGGCGCACCGTGGCCGTGCCCCCGGTGAGCCTTCGAGGGCCTCGTCCTGCTCGCGTTCGTAGCAGCGGGGACGGGACAAGGGAGCGGAGCGTCCCTCCCCTGGAGGCAGACGGACCGAGGAGTCCCCAGCCCCAGGCTGCGTTGGGTGTACGAGGCCCCCGTTTCTAGCCAGCCCGTACGGTTGAGGGCGTTCGCTGGCCGGCCCGGCAGGCGCCGGAGCGCGCGCTCACCTCTAGGAACTGCGGGTGTTTCTTGAGCGCGTGGTCAAAAATGAAGTAGTAGCTCAGCGTGCCGAAGAGCAAATAGAGGGCGAGCGCCCCGAGGTTGGTGATGACGAAGAGGCTGAGGAGCTGCCGGAAGGGTTCGTTCTCCGGCCACGTGCTGGGGTACACGTAGGGTGTGAGGAGGTGGTAGTCGGCGGCGTTCAGCACGAGATCCATGGTGGCTCCTGCAGGAGAGAGCAGAAGGCAGGAGATGGGTGCAGGGAAGGAAAAGCTGTGCTCTCCAGCTCTTCCGCAGGGCAGGGATGGCTGACAGGGCTCGTGGCTGCGTTTTGGTGCGTCGCCGTCACCCGAGCGCGCTCGGCGCCGTGCTAAGGACGCTTGGTGAACGCGCCGTGTGCCAGCTGTCGTGGAGGGCCTGAGCGTGGCCAGGGTTTCGATCCAGGCGGAGGCAGGAAGCTGGCTGGGGTGCTGGCACTGGAGGTGGACATCTCCGTTGTGACATGCTAGGCATCCGCGCGAACGGTGGGGTGTTCCCATCCGGTTCTCCCAGGGTGTGCACGCTGTCCTTGGACTTTCCAGGTGGAAATGCAAAGGGAAGGGGCCCTTGCGGTCCGGGGGACTGGTCCCCTTGATGGCCTCGGTCCCCTCGGCGTGCCCTACATCGTGGCACTAGCTGACACCTGCGCTGTCACGTTGCTGTGGAGAGCAGCGTGCGCGTGCCCGGTGTGAGGCTAGGGACATCCCTAGGTTGCAGGGTGACAGGGCTCCTGGTGTCACCCCAGCAAGGGTGTTGCTACCGCCGCGCCCGTGCTGGCTACTGCCACCGGTACCCTGGGGTGTGTGGTGTCCATGGCAGTGTCACGTGGCTGACGCAGCGCCACTGCTACCCCCTCCAAGCCCCCTGAGCATTACCGGGGTGACGCACCCCCTCATTACCCCCAACCGAAGCGTTGCCGTGGTGACGCACCCCCTCGCTCCGCACTCCAAGCGTTGCCGGGGTGACGCACCCCCCTCGCCACCCCAAC
>VZSV01000917.1:0-14182 GCA_013398735.1 Nothocercus julius | reverse complement strand
GACGACAGCTGGGACCTGAGCGATGCCCAGGTCGTGTGCAGGCAGCTGGGCTGCGGCGACGCCGTCTCCGCGCCCGGCAATGCCTACTTTGGGCAGGGCAGCGGCAACATTTACCTGGACGACGTGCAGTGCACGGGCAGGGAGGCCTCCCTCTTCCAGTGCCGGAGCGCGGGCTGGGGCGTCCACAACTGCCAGCACAGTGAAGATGCCGGTGTTGTCTGCTCAGGTATAAGGCCTCTCCCTTCCCAATAATTCATAGATTTTGATAGATTTTTCACTTATTTTTCAATAGTAGGACATGTTAAAAAGTTATGTTTTGCTGTGCTCTCAACTTGAAACCACCTGCTGAGAGCACCAAATGCTGCAGTGCTGCAGTGACAGGAAAGCACAACAGTCCCTAGCGCTAAGGTAAAGCCTTTTAATGTTCCTGGAATCCAGGTGTTCTTCATATTGTTTTTTTCTTCTTCCATTTAACAGATGCAATTCCCACTACCTATGTTCCCCCTGCATCCTTGACTACTCCAGGTATGTTTGCATTCTTCACGTTTTCTGTGTACTGCTTTTGAGTTGTACTAGTTACTATTTTATACTCTGAAGTTTTCATTTCCAAATTTCTATGGAGCCAGAAATAGTCATCAACCATACTAGCAGGTTAAATTGTCCATATTGCTTCTTTATGACTTTGTGATTCTCCTGCTGGAGATATATTTTAGACTGTGTGGATGAAATAGTTTTTGTTGGAAGTCTTTTTACTTTTCTGCTCTGGACTTTATGCTATTTGGCCCGAACTTTCTATTCTTTTCACATACACATGTATGCCTGAAGCCTGCCAAATGCAAGGCAGAAAGCAAGAGTTGGACTCCTCTGACTAACTCTTCTCTCTCTGTCTTGTCATTTGTTCGGAAAAAGAAAAAAAAGAAAAACTTTTCCACACCTATATCCTTGCCTTTATCTTTTTTTTTTTTTTTTTCAGGCAGAAAATATTTTTGTGGTGGCTTACTTTCAAATTCCTCCGGAACACTTCAGAGTCCTTTTTACCCTTCGAATTATTATGATAATGCAGACTGTCTGTGGGAAATACAAGTAGCGAGCAATTTCCTTGTTGTTCTCACATTTAGAAGTGTTCAGTAAGTAAAGCTTTTGTTGCTTTGGCAATAAATGGGACCCAAATTTCAACAGCAAATACATTTCTTAAACACATTTCTAATACTTCCAAGCGAATTAGAAATATTACCTGGGAATTGTCTGAGTGCAGTATCTTAGTTCACTGTTTGTTCAGCACTTAGAATCATAGAATGCTTAAGGTTGGAAGGGACCTCTAGAGATCATCTAGTCCAACCCCCCTGCACACACAGGGTCACCTAGAGCGTGTGGCTCAGGACTGCGTCCAAGCGGGTTTGGAAGATCTCCAGAGAAGGAGATCTTACTTACAAACTGGAGTTTACGAAACATATTTTATTGTATATTCATGTTGATGTCTCAGGTTGCAAGGTGGATGCCAGAACAGCTACATTGACATCTATGATGGGCCACCCAATACTTCTCCCCTGCTTGGAAGAGTTTGCTCTGGTTCTTATGTTACGTATACATCATCCTCAAATCTCATGACTGTTAGATTTCGCAGTAATTCCAGATATTCAAGCAAGCGTTTTTTTGCTGAATATCACTCCATTCGAGCAGATGATAATACCAGTAAGTCACCATTCAGTTTATAATGTTTTCTCTATTAAGTATTTGTTAATGTTAGTGAACGATTTCACATAGATGACATTCCTACTTGAATTTAATAATTGATTATTAATCAGTAACTTCCAGACAATATCTTTTTTTGCATTTTAAGAAGACCTTCAGATACCAAACTAATTGTTTTTAAACATTTTCTGTGACAACAGTCTAAATTCACCTTTCTTCTTATCACAATATTATTCTTATTTTTTCCACTCTTAAGGCCAGTTTTTCACAGAATCATATTAATAATGATGAGAAAGACCTGGAGGTCTCCTAGTCCAAAGTGGGGCTTCTCCCAACACTAGATCACACTTGCCATGAATTTGTCTAGAAATCCTCTAAGTGTGGAAAAGATGTAGCTTCTCCAAGTGACCTAATCCAGTACTGTCCTGCAATCCTAGTCAAGAAGTTCATCTGGTTTATCTGCACTCAGGACTTTTCAAGGGACAATTGTGGACATCAATCTGTGTTATACCTTCTGCTGCCATATTTGGCTCTATTTTCTTTGTATTTGCCCTTTAAGTGCCTGTGTGCTGCCAGTAGCTGCTCTCATCAGATACTTATCTCTACTAAAGGACAAATTCTTTTGGGGTTCCTGGCATGGAGTTATGTCAAGGCATTCAGGGAACTATCACGAAGATGTTCCCCTCCTGTACAAGTAGTGCTTATCTCTAAAACCTTTTTGTTATTATTCAGGAAAAACTCTCACTTCTTAGCATTTTTACTTGAGTCATGATACAGGACTGAGGTCTCAGCAAAGGCCTGTTGCTATCTACCTAATTTTGTCAGAAGAGTAACTGTACGTCAGTAGAAATTTGTCAGAGCTTCATGCTTGTTTATGCCTAAGCATGAAAAGTGGAAATAAGTGGTTTTCTTATTAATTTGCCCCCCCGAATGGTAGTAGCTTTGCATTTGGCAATGTAATATCTAAGCATTATCAAGTACCCAAATTCATTAATTTGTATTTTCTTCACTAGCCCTTGTGTGCTTGCCGACCTACATGCACGTAGCTGTAAAGAGAGCCTATCTCCAGGCACAAGGCTACTCTGTGGAGCACATCACCTTATCTAATGGTTTCTGCAGACCAGCAATTACATCAAGCCAGGTTATATTCAACATTCCATACAATGGCTGTGGCACACAAAGACAGGTTAGTGTCATGTATTTTGGAGATCTGTCCAAGTAAGGGCATGGAAACTTAAGAGACATTGGAAAATGGTCATGCATTGCATAGGGCACTGGAGTCCACGGGGATTCAAAACACAGAAAAGAAGGATGTGTTTCTGAAAGCTAAATTTTTTATACGTTCCTAACTTAAAATTTCTCAACCTTGACAGTAATATGCATAACTATTTCACAGTGATGTTCTAGATAACTAAGTGTAGGATAGAGTTGAGTGAACAACTCCATCCAGGATGCTTAGGTTAAACTTGGCATGTTTTTTTTCTAACTATCACCAGAATCTGGTGCATACATAGTTTAGAGTGCGCAATGTGCACAATATGAACAAGACTATATGCAATAATTCAACCTTCATGTGATGTGTCAAACAGGGCGACAACGAAACAGTAACGTATTCCAACGTGATAAAAGTGGCTGCTTCTGGTTATATAATTAAGAGGAAAAAAGACCTTAACTTGCACATCAACTGCAAAATGCTTCAGAACACCTGGGTGCAAGTAATGTATATTGCCAATGATGTTATTAATGTCAGTGAAACGCAGTATGGCAGATACAACGTGAACATTTCATTCTACAATTCATCATCTTTCCTGCGGCCGGTGTATGACTCTCCATACTATGTTGACCTGAATCAGAATGTCTTCCTTCAAGCTTCCCTTCAAAGTTCTGACCCAAATCTGGTGTTGTTTCTGGACACATGTGTGGCATCACCTAATCCTAACGATTTTACAACCCTGGCCTATGATTTAATCAGAAGCGGGTAAGAAATATATTAATGATAGTTTAAAACTTTTTTTTTTCTTTCTTTTTTTATTTTTTTTTGGCACGGTTCTCAGAGTTCTTCATTTCTGAAAGAGATAAATTAGGACAAATGTACATTCTCAATACATATGTAGCTTTAAGAAAGGTGCTTTAGAGAAAAATCTTTCTTAAAAATAACCATGACAATAGAAAAGGCATTCAGAACTTGCAGTTAAGCACTAAGGTTTCATCCAAGGAGGCAATATAAAGACTGAGAAATACATTTCTGACATAGGTAGATGAAGCTCTGAACTGTAGGGAGATCAATGAATCTACTTTTCCATACCTTGGGATCAGTGTTTTGCAAGTATTTTCATGCAGCATCGTAACAGAGTACAAAATATTCCACTTAAAAAGAAGGTAAAATCCTTAGCCTTTTCTTGCTATTCTGAAAGCCTAGAATATTTTTATTGATTTGATACAAAATGTGCCATTTAATTTGAAATGAAATTGTTCTCGAGTTCTTGCAAGGCGTGCAAAAGTGACAGGAGCTAGAAACACAATTGTGTGGCTATAGGTATCCCCTTTTTTTCCAGGAATGGAAGGAAATTTTAATTTATCTTCTGACTGTGCTTGGTGAGATTTGAAGTTCTCTGCCTCCTGGGAGAGAGTTCACATAATTTATATTAGCAAGATAGGAGTGTTGGAACCCCACTGCTAGGCTGGAGGGTTTTTGCTTGTGTCACACTAAAGAACTGAAAGAATTTCTCCTCGGCAGGTGAAATGTCCTCCCAGAACTGCTAGTTATTTACAGTTAATTCTGCTTACAAATACTTTGCTGTTATGCAATTTCAGTGATGTGCACTTTGCTTTGTTACAAATTGCTACCAGTATCTCTTATTTTTGTCTCTTATGTTTTCTTACTAAAAGCACACATTTTATAGCCTTTAGAGTTCTTGTATATACTTCCTTGTTTTATGTTTGAACCTAAGGCACACTGCACATAGTGCAATAGCACTTCTATTCATGATACCTAACTTGTAAATTTTATATGTTTCCAGGTGTGTTAAAGATCCCACCTTCTACTCTTACCGTTCACCATACAGATATGTCTCTCGCTTTGCGTTTAACACCTTTGGATTTGTAAGGCAGCATCCATCGGTTTACCTGCAGTGTGAACTGGTGGTGTGCAGGTACGGCGACTACTCTTCCCGATGCTATCAAGGCTGTGTTAGTAGGTTCAAGAGGAACACAGAAACTCCCGATGAAAAAGTGAATGTTGTTATTGGACCTATTCAGCTTCAGGAAGCAAACACTGAGAACAGGAAAGCTGGTAAGTTTAAATAGCTTCCTCTTGGGTTTAATGTACAATACTGTATATTACTGTGATGGAAGATCTGTGTATTACCATGTGTTTGCATGACAGTTTAGATATGAAATCTAGCTCTGATACATGTTTTTTCTGGGTTATTTACATCTCCACTATAATCCTTATAGGAAATTGTTTTTTTAAGTAATGATGTTTACAAGCTATTTCCTTTCTGTCATATTTTAGAACCGTTATTTTCATCTGCATATGTCTACGGCAATTAATTGAGTTCTGCAGGAAAAGAGACAAGATGTAACAGATCTCCCTGCAGGAATTACAATAACTTTTCAAAGCTGACTGTGCTTGATTTGTATGTTTTCTATCTATAAATGACCAATCTCTAGGTCCACTTGAGAATGTCCTATAGCTGGTGTTACTACTGCCAGAAAACAGCATCGAATGGTCTTAGTATGTAATCACTATTAGTTGCTGTTTATTTTCTTGATTTCTTGGCTATCTTCTATACTTGTTTTGCATACCTACAGAATCATTTGTAAAACAATGTCCTATAGAGTAGTTCATTCTCTGATCAGCTCTACATTGCAACACTGTAGTTCAGTTCTCTTTGCCTAATAATGTTTGAGAATAGCTAGATAGAGAAACAAGCACAAACAACTCTCTCTCTCTGCACACAGAGCTGGACTCTGACATCCAGGAGAATGGGGCATCTCTGAACACATCGCCTGCGTCTGCTGCTGGGTCTCATGCTCCGCTTGCTTTGGTCGCCGTGGCTCTGGTGGTAGCTGCTGTCCTCACCGTGGGTGGGTTTCTGCTGAGGCGTAAGCTGCAGGAGCCTGTTCCCTACCAGATCATGTGAGAGGTGGGAAAGCGCCTGCAGCTGCCTGAGGCTGATGTTTTTGCCAGTCATCTATGGTTGTGCCACTACAGGATTTAGATTTGTAATGTGTGCTCCTAATGCTCCTAAACAGCAGCACTTAGTTACTGTTTTAAGAATGCGTTGCAGCAAAATACCACCCTCTGTTAGAATGAACTGAATATTATAAAGAGTCTGGCTTTAAAGTCTTTCAGTCCAAATATGTATTCAGGCTAAGGAAAGTTTGATTCTCCCATCGCAAAATCCAAATAAGCTGCCATCTTCAATGTGTAATTTCACAGTAGCTCAGTTAAGTTCCATCTGAGGAGACCGACTGACTTCCCTGACTGAAGAAAGAACTGATTTCTTTTGATACTATCCAGATAAAACACCTATGTGACACCATGAACTGTTCCAGAGAGTAGTCCAAGGAAAATATTTTGTTTGGATGAAAATAATCTCAATAATCAGCTGCAAACAAAAATACACCGGGGTTGCACATGAGGATTAGTCCTGTAGAACGTTTCTTTTTTTTTTTTTTTTTTTGGTGAGCATGGTTCTTCGTATTTTGTGTTTTTATGAGAAAATGTAGGCAATTTATAAGCTTTTGTATAAAGGATGAAATTCTGAATATAATCAAATCTGTTACATAAATGTTTAATTAAAAAGCAGGAAAGGAAATGTTTATAGAGTGGTAGTTCTTTTTGTACATTTGCAAGTTTGCCTACATATCTAAACTCCAAGCTAGCACTTTATCATGTCAGAGAATACGGTTTGTGACAGAGAAACTTAGCCAAACAATAATTTGTGTCTTGCTTTTACAAATTTCTAAACCTGTAATGTGAGGAAAAAAATAGCAAATGTTCAGAGACTGCCATGGTGAAGTGTGACCCCTCTCTTCCTCCCATGAGAAAAAAATGAAAAGCAATAACAAAGAAGAATATTTGGAAGAACTTACTTGCTCAGGAGGAAAGGTCACTGGTGTTTGATTGACAAGCTGTCCTCTTTAGACTTTCTTGTTTTCTGGCCAACTGTGAGAGAGGGAAGCTGGGGGAACAATAGAAGTCATTGTGTGCAGAGGGAGCTGGAGATACCTCCATGGAATGTGAGCTGAGCTTCTGGGCTCCATCCTGACCTGGTGAGGAGGATGCAGACAGCTCTGACGGGAATAAGCATGACTGGCCTGCACTCTGTCCTCCTGCGAGCTGTCATTTCCAGGGGACCCCAAGCAGGCTCTTCTCTCCTATGCAGGCTGTGGAGGACGGGCCATAGGAGAACAGACTGGTCTTGCTCTCAGGGAATGGTAAAGAGCATTTCTGCCCACAGCTGAGGAGCAAAGATTGAGAAGGGTCCTCAGCTCCACTCTGTCAACTAACACACTCTGGTACAAGAGGCTCATGTGTCTTTCACCTAGTCCTCTACTGCAGGCCAGAGATTGTCCAGGTTTGGAGGAGTCCAGCTGCTTGCTCAGAACAGTGCATACTTCCAGAGACTTCTAGAGCAAGCACTTTCCTGATAATGTTTCAGGAGTGCAAATCTCTTATTTTCTCTCCTGATCCCAATGCTGCATTGGCCTTGCTCCTGCAGGTATGATGTCCGACCATTTTCCAGGCCATAGCGTGATGCCACTCTTTCTACTCCTCCTAGTTCCATAGTATCTTTGTAATCAGGCTAGCAAGAAGATTCCATGCCTAGGATGTTTGTGCTACCAATCTGCAAAGAGCCTGAACCGCTCAGAGCTGAGCCTTCCCATGCCACATCTGTGCCGGAATCTCAGATAGGGAAACAATAAGATTATATGGAAGGTAAGGCAGAAATACCAAGCCCAGAAGTTTCCATGTTACATGTTGCTATAAAAAACAGTGCTAAACTACCCAAGCATTTGGCACCTCAGTCATCCTTCTTATTCTGCCCCCACCTTCCTTGATCCACAGGTATTCCACAAGTGCAAGGTTCAAGAAAGCTGGATTTGATAATAAAGGATTTAAGGCAAGTGTGCGGGGTGAAAGGGCCCCTTACCAAAAATCATCCTTCCCACCTCCTGTTCCAGCAAATTCAGGAAAGCTGCTAGCAGTAAATCCAGTGGATTTGACTCTTGGCTGTTGATAGTTCTGATTCACTGGCTTTCTCACCATTAAACAAATGCAAATTGAAATCATGCTTCATGTAGTATAGGTAACAGATCCCGTAAGATTGAGAAACTCAATAAATTAGATTTAATCTGCCTCACATTACTTTAACACAGGCATTCAAACTATCATTCCTTTCCACAGTTTTGTGCAGTCACACTCCAATGTAGATATTTTCTTATAGACAAGGATAAAAGTTGATTAATATTCTGTGCATTTTAATGATTTTCCTTTGAATCTCACAAAAGCCAGTATGTCTGCAGAAATCTCCTAAAAATAATCAGCAGAACAGGAATTGTTCTCAAAGCTCTGTGGAGCTTCTTTCACAGGGTAATGTGTTGAGACACTTCCAACATGTCAGAAAAAAATTATAGGGAGCAGAAATGCATGATCACAAGAGGTCTAGCCACTGGGAAGGATGAAAATATCTTCTGCATGGTAATTGTATTAATTAATTAATGCAAAATAACATGAACATAATATTAATATCTGGTCTTACTATGCAGAGACTGTCTGATAGTCACAGTCTCTGAAAACATGGATCTCTGAAGTGTATCATGAAGAACAGAATTAAACAGTATTGTTAATTCACCCAGCCAGCTAAGTGGCATTTTTTTGCACTTGAATGGTTTGTGAGTCACTTTTGTGCCCACCTCCCCTCCTTTTTCAATTATTACAAGAGTTTGGAAAAGAATCTGTCACTTATTACGTTTATTCTTGCTTCATTGATTATAGTGTGTGATTGATCAGTCAAATATACCGGATTTTTGTTACTTCTTGCCAAGATGTCAAAACCAATAGAATATGAATAGTGAATACCAGGTATTTTTTTCATGCATAAATTTCCTTGTTCATGTGCGAATGTGATTGTTTGCCTAAAGAAGGAACATATTTGCCCTTCTCAGTCCTCGCTTTCAAGGCTTCCAACTCTGTCTTTGGCCTCTTGTGTTTTGCACTTCCTTCTTCCACTCCAGTAATGCTGACCTTTGTAGAAAGAAGTCATCCTCTTTCTCCCTTGGGCTCCTGGACTTTAATCTTCGTCCTTGAGAGCTGGCCCTGCATGCAATAAATTTGTATATGGAAAGAATTGTGCAACATATTTTAAGTCCTGATAAGGTCATCAAAACGACAACGGCTGGAGGGCTAAGAATCAGGTGGATAGCAATACTCTTGCCCTTCAGTTTTAGGATGAAGCGATGGTCATCGGCCTTGTCTCATAAAACGGTTACTGCACAGAAACACAGCCAAGTAGCCCCATTGTCACAGGGGTCTACTGACAAGACTGTGATGAATGACAATTAAACATTATTTCATGTCGTGGAAAAACTTAAGATTCGGTTTTCAAGCTATAATTGTCACTGTGCAAAGTTAAACAAGTAGTAAATTAGAAGAAATTCTAAGTAGAAAGGCGACACTTATTTGATGTTTCAAACATCAACAACAAAAGAATAAAAGAATATGTTTCAACAATGCTAAGCTGTAACACATGTGATTTACATAACTATGCATAAAATCCAGAGATTTTTCTGTACCATTTTCACAAAAAATTATTGGCCTTGATTCTCTTGATAGTGTCTTGCAAGTTAAGTCTCTCAAAAATTATGACGTGAGATTGAACTTGAATTTAAAAATACCCAAAAGGGATGAATTGGCGGAGGGAGGAGGGCTGGAAGATGTTCACATGAGCTGCAATATCCTTTAAATGTCTCTTAGTGATTCACTTGTAACACTTGACTCAGTCTCACATGTTAATATTTTGAGTGAGTTGTCTCAATGGGAAGGCAAATATATTTACAGACTGTAGCAGAAGTTCTTCCCTGGCTATGACTGTGTCTGCCAAGCAAGAGAATTAGGAAACAAATTTTCATGTCTCTCTCGGGTCAGGTCCTCTTGCTGTTACTCCAACTCTCTCTCCTCACTCTAGTCGCTCAGCCCAGGACCCTCAGTGTCTCCTTTCCACACATTTCTACCATGTGCCTGTCCACCAACTCCTACAGACATCAAGAGATTGCAGCCACCTCTTACCTTAGCCTTGCTGTCTCTACTAAGTAGCTCTTGGTTTTCTGTGCACTGAAATCAGCACAGCCACATTTCTAGTGGTATAGGTACAGAGACTCCCGGTCACATGCAGAGGCACCAGGACTTATTTTATTTTATTTGAAGTATGCCAAAGCTGTAACACTCCTCAGGGAGACTTGTCTTGCTAGTTCAGTCCAAGTTATGAAGCTTTTTAACGACTTTGTTGGAGTAAGCCTCTTTAAATTTCAACATCCCCCTACCTTCCCCAGACTGCCAAAGACTGTCCCGTACCATAACTTTAACTTTAAGCCTTGCAAGAAAATATTGAGATTCATCAGCCAGAACTGAAAGGTAATTTTCACATTCTACATACAATGAGATGATTACGACACCCATGGTAGCATAAATATTTCCTTACAGGCAGTGGAAAATGTTACTCTTCAGGTACTGTCTTTTTGCAGAGACCAGGAAGTTACAAAATCTTGAATAACAAATCAAATTTATTTTCATTTCAGACCATGGGATTGTGGTTATTTTACTGTTCACCTGTAGAGAGAGAGAGACACCTATACAGCCACTCCCCTTTAGAAAGAGGCTATAAATTCACATGGTCCTTTCTGTCAAGAGCTCTTGATAAGATGGGTACCAATATGATTTTGCTGTGGCTAGTCTTGATAGGTCCAGCAATTCTGGAGGCAAAATCAGGTAAATCACTTCATTTTTTCCAGGGCATCCAAGAATATACAACAGTTTGGGGTCCTCTCTCTTGATTCCATGAATAGAAATCACATTTATAATGGTGTCATTTTGAGCAAACGATTAAAGGTGAAACTGGATGAAATGAGATAGCACAGATTTGTTCTACTAAACAGTGAATTAATTGACAGAGTGTATAATAAGGATGATTTAAACAATTTAATGTAGTTCACTTTGCTTTGACAGGGTGGTATTTTATCTCGGTGCTTTATATGATGGCTAAAATTTTGTCTGTGATTGTGTTATGAATGAATGACTCTTCTATTTCCAAAACTTTGGTTTAAGAATTATGGAATAATCGATAAATATAAATGTATATTTACTCCAGAGCATACACGCACATTTATATCTACTATGTATGTAATATTGGTGGTATTGTTTGAACCCCCTTGCATACTTGCTCCTATGTACATTCTAATGAAATAGAGTAAGTTAGTCTCACTCTAGTTTAGTCTCAAGTTAGTCTTACTCTAGTTAGTCTCAAGTTTATCCTCATCCATCTATGTGGGTAAAAGGACATCTAAAAATAATGAAAGACATGAGACATTCTTAGTTCATCTTCCTTCTGATATTGCCTTTTCCCTTATATTATCAGATCTCTCTCTTACTGACATAAGTGAATTTGCACTAAACAGTTCCATGCAGATTGTAGAATTGCAGATGATAATTTTAACTAATTATTCAAGTATCATGGTAATAACCTATATTGCCATCATTTACCTCCTCTGATTTTATCTGTTTATCCTCTTCTTGCCTGGTGATAACACTCTTCCTCTGCTTGCCCCAGTTCTCTTCACTCAACGGCTTCATTTCCCAGGCTCTGCCTTTGTTTCGTGTGGGTCAGAATAAGTGCTGTACTTATCACTGACTCCTGTTGTCTTATTGACACCTTTAACATGTGAGGGTGAAAGCAACTTATCTAACTACATGCCTCAGTTGATGGTATTGGTCTCACAGTGATGACAGACCTTAAATGAGAGTAATGAAGTTATTCTAGACCAGCTTTAATTTCCCAATCTCACTCTGAATTTTCATGAAGTTTGACATTTCAGTTCTTAGTGATCCTAAAAGTATGGTTTAAAAATGTCGAATAGAGAGGCAGATGTTGCACCACAGCTCAGCAGAGGCTTTGTGCTTTATGTAGCAGTTTTACACATACATATTTCCAGTAAGACAATGTTGAGGGCAGAAAAGATGTGTTCTGCTTCTTAAATTCCAGTAGGATTCAGAGTAAATTTGCAAATTGCTACACTTCTTATAGTATCAAGCACTGATAACAGTGAATAAAGAAATATATAAACATGAAGTGTGTTACTAAAACATGCTATTTTCTGCCTGTTGGCAATGTAAACTTTTATATCTAGTCTCCTAAGAAAATACTTAGGTTTCATTCAGATATTGAAATCCATTTTCTCTCCTTCGCTTTCCAGTGATTTTTTTCTATTATCAAAGATTTTCCTTTCTTCGTGAAATAGTCTGTGCTTAGCTTACTGCCTAAATTTTCTGTATCAATTTTGCATAAATTATGTGCAGCTAATTTTGAGATCTGGGAGGGTAGACGAAAAATATGTGGTTTGTCTACCATGTCTTCCTTACAGACATTTAATCCTAGGCTAAACAAGCACTTCCTGGGAAGATGATGGCATCCTGGGGTTGTAGGCTGGAATAGATGACTTCTCAGAATCATTTCCAGATTATTTTTCTGATTCTATGTTTGTGCTCAATTTCCTGTCTCCCAAAGGGACCAGTCTCAGACTAGTGAATGGAAGGCACAACTGTGAAGGCCGAATTGAGATTTATTACAAGGGACACTGGGGGACAGTTTGTGATGATTTCTGGGACCTTCCCGATGTCCAGGTTGTGTGCAGGCAGCTGGGATGTGGCCAGGCCATTTCAGCACTAGGAAGTGCTTACTTTGGCCAAGGCTCAGGAAAAATTCTCCTGGATGATGTGCAGTGCAGTGGATATGAATCTTCCTTGTGGCACTGTAAGCACCGTGGATGGAAGAAACACGACTGTGGCCACCAGGAAGATGCTGGTGTTGTCTGTTCAGGTGTTGTCAGATTTTTCTCTTCTAAATACTTTTCCTATGAATTGCCCCAAGAATACAAGTGTCATGCTCTGGATATGCAGATACTGTCCTTTTCAGATAACATTTAACATTGATTCAAAATATTTAGCATAAAATTGAACATAATATATGTCTAATCCTACATTTTTATGCTAGTACTTGCTGCTTCTATTTTATTCTATTATTATGTTTCATATGAAGTATTTTCTGTCCATGGAAAGGTGCATTCTCACTAAACAGTCCTGTTCTCAGAAAGCAGGGTTAGATCTTCTAACAGCACTGTCTGTTCACTCTTCTCAAGCTGCAGAGTGTGGGCACAGACTCACCTTTTTCTTGCTTGAGTAGCATACCAGTGCTGATTGCTCACACTGTGCAAAGCAATCATATTAAAGAAATAAGAATCACAGATATGTCACAGTATGTAGAGCTTTTAGAAAAGGAATAAGCCTAAATTAAAACAGCAAAGCTATTTCTGCTTGGCTGGTGTTTGGCATGGAGGAATAGGGATAGGAGAAACTCATCCTGTAAATTTGAATATATTCATTAAAGACAATAATAATTTTGTAGTCACAATCCAAACATCCATAGCTGACAAACAAGTTTGCATTGTTCTATACCTTTCTGTACTTTTCAGGTTATCATTAGTTTAATCTCATTAATTTTTGTTCCTGCACAAATGACAATCCAGCTGGAGTATGCTATATCTCCACGCTGTTTCCAGTTTTACTTTACCCTTAGTTTTTTAAGGGTACTTTAAGGGTACTTATTTTTTTAATGTACTTATTTGTATGTTCTCCTGTATTACACAACAAATCTTAGAAGTGAGGCAAGATCACATACTAGAGGTAATTCAGGAGTTTTATATACCCACACTAGATTAGACACTGCAGTTTTTCATATTTTGTCAAAGATTACAGAACGCAGAGAGCTAAACTCAAGCTGGAAAAAAAGGCCAGCTGGACCAATGTTTGGCATTTTAAAAAATAAATAAATAAATGGCATATCTCCATAGATACTTGGCATCCTGTAATCATAGAATATTAAAAGACATTTATTTCCGACTTGTGTTCATTGCTTCACTGACAGCTACAGGATGGCCACATTCTACAGTTTACTCACGCCAATGTGATTCACCTCTGTAGCTGCACCAAGCACCATCCCAAGAGCACCACTAGGGCTGCTCTGGGGAAGAGCTGACTGCATTAAACGATATTGAAAGGTCACTGTTCTGCTCCCAGCAGGGACAACACAGCACCTTGCAGCAGGGCAGGGACATGTAGGAAGGCTCTGGCCTCCCCAGGAGCCACAAGGTCCTATGCCTGGCAGCAGGCAGCACCTTCTACCACGCTCCTTCTCCCCCGGGCAGTATTTTG
>VZSV01000093.1:3310484-3322864 GCA_013398735.1 Nothocercus julius | reverse complement strand
CAAAAAGGTCTCGTCCTGGTGTGGACTGTGGATCTGCTCTGCCCTTGGCAGCATTGAGCCAAATTTCCCACTCTCACAGAAGTGGAAGGTTCCTCCCCACACCAGCAGACACAGACACTCAAGGCACTTGAGTGATGGCCATCCCCCCTCCTGGTGCTGCTCTCATGAGGGAGATTGGGGGATGCTGGTGGCCTGTGAGTGCTCTTTGTATGGCCTCTGTATGGACACATACGCTTACGCACATGGGTGCCATCTACTCTCCAGTGCAGCCATATCAGCAGCTGCTTTACAAGGCAAAAGGATGCCTACTGCAAAACACAAGACTGAAGGGCAGCTCCATCATCCTCCCACGGGAGCTTCTCTGCACTTTCATGTTCATGTTGCGTTGGCCTCACAGGCCTTGCTCAGCTTACCCCAAAACAGCCCAATCACTCACTGAAACGCCGCTTTTGCTTTCTCCTGGGGCAGTGCCTACAGAGCCAACGACGACGCAAATACCAGGTATTTCCCTTCATGCAAATATTCCCAACCAGATCGTGGTGGGGTTGTATGTTCTAAGTGCAGGTGTCCTGACTTCTGAACCATCACCAGTTTAAACACAATCTCAGCTCTAAACAAAGCTATCAAGCAAGAAGTCTATGGCAGTAAGACTGCATTATATTCATAGTCATGTATCTGCTGTCTTTAAAGTGTATGGATTCGTATCTGTGCTCCAGATACCTGTTTATCAATAAAGTTAGTAACCACTTTGCTGATTTCCACTGCCATCAGACCTGATTGACCTAGCAGTTGTCATAAAAACTGCTCCTCTAAGTAGGGCACAGATCTATCCAGTCTCAACAGCCACCTGCTGAGGACACTAGGTATTATTTCAGTTTATTTTATTTTTTTGTATTGTGAAACTGTTAAATCTAACAACAGGCTTTTTAAGCTATGAGTCTTTAAGTTGCACTACTATTTCCCTTTAAAGTGGATTGTGCAAGTTTTGAGTGCAATGCAGGAGTGTCATAGGATATTTTAAGAAAGCACAATATCCCTGGGATAGTATTGTTCTGCAAATCCCCTATCCCCAGGGGATTCAGGGGATTGTTCACTATAACAATACATCCCATATATAATTCATTTCTTTCTTCATTATTTCATAACACTTGTAGAAATGTCTGCTTTATAAAGGTGTCTAATTTTGTTTTTTTTTGTTTGTTTGTCTTCTTTTGGAATTACCAGTTTCTCCATCTGGCACCCAGAAACAGATCACTTCATGTAAGCAATGGAATAAGTGTTCTTTATCATGTAACTATTTAGAAAGCAGCCTGCAGTTCTGCTGTGGCTTTCCTGTTTTCAGTTTAATCCCACTGAAATAGCAGGTATCTCCACTATAATATGACAGACCTTTTCTTTGTCTTGTCCTGACTACACTCGATGGCACCAGTGTAGCCATGGAGATGCAGATGTGCTTGTGCTGATTGCTGCTTTAGATATAGCCAATTTCCTAAATGTGAGAACCCTCCCAGACTCCCCTTTCCAAGGCTGGCAGATCACTTAAGACCAGTAATCTAATTTTCCTGTGCATTACAGCACAGCCTGCCTCCTTTTCACCACAAAACAGCCAGCTTGCTCATGCACATCTCACACATGAGCCCCCAACCCTTTTCCAATCAGTGAGACTCTGATATTTTCTGTGAGATTTGGCCTCAGAAAAGAAACCTTACAGTTTTCTACAGTGGTATTCACTTTTAGAAAAAATCTGATATTCCAAATTCTGTTCATTAACCAAAAACATTGTGCCTCTAATGCTCAGAGAGCAGACTAAGCTCCCCTTTGAATGCCTGGCCGAACTGGCTACACACTGGTAAAGGACATTCAGGCTGTGTCAATACAACTTACATATTCCTGCGTTGATAATATACAGGAAGCTGAACTCTGGATGCAAAACAAGCCTTTGAGCATAAAGTTATTTGCCTACACAAATAAGTAGACATAATTAAATCCTGCTCCCATTAAAGCCAATAATATTTGTCCTCTTCAGTGTACATTTTTCTAATATGAGCCAAACCTGCATACTTTTTTTATGAACATTCTATATATGACAATTATATTCTTGCATTCCACCATATAAAATCTCCTAGTCTTACTGAATTCAGTTAATTGAAATGTATGTTAATTGATTACATACAAACACTAATTTGCATGGTTCAGTCTTAATTATTTTCTACTTTCTTACATTAAAAGCTCATCTGAAAATAGTGCCACCATCCACCAGCTATGGCAATGTTTTCCCATTCTTTGCCTTTTGTAATTACTTTTCTTTACAAGTGCATTATATGCTAGATAAAAGACATATGCTAGGAAAGTTTGGCAGTTTTATCAAATGTCCTTGCCATTTAGACATATCCATGTCTTGCCTCTCCTCCTCAGTATGTCTGCCTTACTATTCCCTGTAGGTTTGCTGGGGGGGTTTTGAAAGCCCTAAACTTTGGAGGGTGTTTCTGGCAAGTCCCATATCTTGGACTTCTGGAGGAATTCTCCTTAAAGCACAAAACTTTAAATGCTGCCATGCCAGGGAAGTCAAGAGCTGACCTGTAGTGACACATTTCATGAAAGAAACATTTACCTGTTTCAAATGTCTGTCAAGAGTCAGACAGACTGCTTACCAAAGACACAGTTCGGTGGGTTATTGCTGCAAGCTTACCTTGCACCTTGTTCCCATAAGAGTGACAGACATCTAATTTATGTCGCTGCAGTGTTAGTCACAGGAAGGAGTCATGCACATTCAATGGCAATACTTACACAACTAAAGAAAAAGGGAAATTCATCTTCACTCAGAGGTTATTTCATGGTTAATCAGTAAAGTCCATATATGACTTTGTGAAAAATATTAGTATTTAATACATGTTGCATTTTACTCTCTATGCTTAAATATTCTTCAATAACTTTAAATTTCTTCTTCTCCAGCAACCCTTACTTGCCTACCTAAATACATGCGGGTAATTATTAAACGAGCCTATATCAATTCAAGAGGTTACTCTGCATGGAACGTCCACCTGCATGACCCAAGATGCAAGCCTGTGATTACCAGTTACAGCGTCATATTCCATATACCATACAATGGCTGTGGTACAAGCACGCAGGTAGGAATGCCTGGCTTTGCAATTATCCTCTGTCAAGACATCAGCAAAGTTATTAACAACACTTTTCAAAATACTTTTCAAGATTGCTCCTGGATGACACCACCACATGGTTTTGTGAATGCCAAGTCCTTGGGTAATTGATGTGGGACACCCAAAACACAGGTGGACTAAAACTGTGTTGAAATCAGAACAGAATTATGTTTCTAGAAGCTCACGATTCCAGGGTATAATGTCATCAACTGTCCCCATACTTTCCCTCTTCCCTTTTATAATCCTTCCTCTTCAGGTCACTTTGGAAAGCTCAGGGCTTTCAAAAACCAACAGCAGGTCACAGCTATCCCCCCCTGATCATCGGCTGGCTCACCTATTTTCTAGCAACATTCAGTAAAAGGTTTCAGCTTCACTTTGCAGCTTAAACTCTCCACTGTTTTAACAGATTGCCCGCGGAACCATCACCTATTCCAACACTTTGGTAGGATCCAGTTTTGGCAACTTCAATGAAAGAAATACAAATCCTCTGCTAAACTTTGCCTGCAAAATACACAGGAATGATGATTCTGGAACATTGCCCAATGTTAAAGAGTCTCCGTATCTGGAAAATCAGTCTAGACAATATGTTGTCAAGTTTTCCTTTTATGATTCATCATTTTCACATGTGATGAAGGCTTCGCCATACTATGTTAACACAAACCAGGATGTGTTTGTTCGTGCTACCCTCTACTACCCAGATCCAAATCTGATGCTATTTATAGATACATGTGCGGTGTCTCCAAATCCTCATGACTTTACAACACTGTCATATGATTTAATCAGAAACGGGTAAGGAAAACATCTCAAGAAGTATTTCAAAATAACACTTCCTATGTGATAGCTGATAACGAATACTTATACCACATATCCACAGGCCTAAAACATACTTGAGTTGTCCACTAACTACAAGCATCAAGATTTTAAATGAGATAGTTATTAAAGCAAAAGAAATCCAATTCTATTAGTTGGCACTTTATGGCTAATTCACCTTTATATTCTACCAGGAAGGAAAATGACTATAATTCATTCGCAGAAGATATTTCAAAAATCTATATAACAAATTGAGAGAAGAAGGAAGCATGTTTAAAGGGTTCTGATGGATTTGGGATGTGGAATTTTCTAAGGCTGAAATAAAAAATATCTTTCCAAAGTTAACAGGGCTACACTGTAACTCTATATATTTAAAATTTCATCAGGTGTTTCACAGGTATGCACTTTAAATATATACGACATGCATACAATTTTATATATTTAGATATATATTTATATATTGTAGGTATGACATATACCAACATACATACATAAAATCCATCTAGTTAAATCTGTGTTCAAGAATTTTAGGCTGCGAATTATGATTACTTTCACTGCTGAAAATTTCTTTAGCTAAAAATTTAGCAGTGAATTTCCTTTAGCAGAAAGAAAGTTTCTTACTATTAATGAAGCAAATAGAATAGTAACTATTTTTTGATTGTTTGTTTGTGTTTTTTGTATTTTTCTCAGGTGCATAAGAGACCCAACCTACAGGAACTACTATTCACAAGACAAGAAGATTGTACAGTTCAAATTTAGACCCCTCAGCTTTCTCAGAAGATACTCAGCAGTTTACCTACAGTGCAGAATGGCAGTATGCAACAAATACAATTATTATTCCCGATGCTACCAGGGCTGCATGACAAGAGGCAAAATAGTCACAAGTAACAATGAGGAAAACACCATTATTATTGGGCCAATTATGCTCAGAAGATTTTAATGCTTCTTTTAATTACAACATTTTTTATTGCTTATATAAGTGATTAGTATGTTGCACGGCTGCTAGTTAGTAACAAAAATGCATTGTACTAGGCTCTGAATTCCACAATCAACAGCAGAGCACTTGTTTTGTGATGGTGTATATCTTAGGATCTTTTACCTCAATTACACTTGTATTGTTTAATTTCAGAACTTTTGGATCTATATTCCAAATCTGTAAAACCCTGAATTTCAGTAAACCCTCTCAGTGACAAAGTAGACTTGTGTTAGCTGCTTGATTTTTCTGATCAAGACTTCTCTCTCCTATTCTATTCTCTCTTCTATTCTATTCTCTCTTACAATCTTTCCCATTCTCCCTGTTGCACTATCACTCATAACTCAAATACTTAGCATTTAAGAATGACCAACCTGCCTCACGGCTGTAGAGGGCACAGTGCTGCTCTCCCCGCACTCTTTGTCCAAAGAAGACCCTTAAGAAGATACACAAAAAGGTTGAAGGACCAGCTCTACATCACTTTGTTGGACATAGT
Source organism: Nothocercus julius (assembly GCA_013398735.1). Lineage (NCBI taxonomy): Eukaryota > Metazoa > Chordata > Aves > Tinamiformes > Tinamidae > Nothocercus > Nothocercus julius. The sequence continues at coordinate 3,317,427 of VZSV01000093.1, read as the reverse complement.
AATATTTTTAGCAGCTTCTGAAACTCAAGAAGAAACAAAAATCAAAGGATAAACCATCTCTAGTAACCAAGATAATATACAAGCTATTATTCTAAACACTTCTTCCAAACATTTTGAGTTTGTATTATAAACATATGGAGATATAATCTCAGCAACAACTTTAAAGTTACTCTAAGTTTTCTGTATGGCATTTTTAATACTTTAGATTAGAATTACAAAAGCTTTTAGATCTAAATTATAGGCAGTTGCTTCATCTCCTTTTTTTCCCAATATCTGCTCAAACAACAGATGGTAATACAAGCGGACTCTCTTTGGGCCAACAGTTTTTCTGAAGTTTAATATGCTAAATTGCCCTATTTAGAATGACTTAGTGGGAAAAAAAAAAAAAAAAAAAGTAGAAATTAATAACTTTCTCCAGTTCGTAATAGATTAAAGTATCTTGACAGTCAATTGCAGAATTATGTGGTAGTATTGCAATTATGTGAGGGAATCAAACGGGTTAAATTTTCATGAACTGGTGAACTTAGTCAACGAGTGAGGAGCATCTTCAAAGCCAATTTTCCACATGATGATTGTATGCAGATTACTCAAACTCATGAGCTGCTTTGTCCTGAATAAGGATGCCTAGTGCCTAGCAGCTGTGTGATACAGGACAGAAAGTCACTTCTTTTCAGCAATTTTCTGTTTTGAGCTTTGTTCTTTTGAAAAAGGTATTAGACTCCTCCAGAAACTCAGTTTCTCCACAAATAACTTAGCCACTCTCAAACACCAAAATTACACAGATTTCACATCTCAAGTTTGAGTAAATCCATCACATCTAGGGGCCTTACAAGTGTTCGATTTGGCCTTCCCAAGTACTGTGCAGGTCAGTCCTGATTCTACAAGATTGTAATGCCAGACAGATGTAAAACGTAGTGAGGACTCAAGAGCTGGAGTATTCCCTAACCACACTTTGGTCATACAAAATTCAGTCACACTTGTAGCCCTGCTGTTCTGCTTCTCACTGCCCTGGCTCACCCCCTCAGAAATGCTAGGCCAATGCTCAAGGGTTTGGATCCTTCACACCCTAATCATTCATACACAAGTAATTCCAAACAGGCAAAACACCAGCTTCTGTTTACATTACTCAAACTTTATAACCAGAGCATAGTAGTATATTTTTCTTGGTCCTCATGGACACAGCTTTGGTTGACTGTGTTTCATATACCACTTCACACATTTAGGGCATACAAAATGACAGTTAGCACTTGAAAATTGCTTGCAACTGTGTGGGTGATCTTCAGAAATTAAAGGCCACACCAAGTGAATGCAAATTCAGAATTTCCTGAAAACCAAAGGGAACTCAAACACTATATAATGCCTTTATTAGGTGCATTCCATATCCTATTTCTTAAACTCATATTGACAATCAAAGCTAAAGATGTTAGTTCAATTGTGTATAACTAAAGGAAAAAGTGCTCAGGATGTGTTTGAAGGTGGTCTCCATTGCAAGTTACTGCATGCTAGCGAACTTCAAAGAGCACCTCTATTTGCACAGCTGTGCGATACCTGCACCTTGTATCGGAAAGAGTAACACTGCCGAGCACACGTTATCCTTGGCTGTTCACAGAGGCAGGTACCACGCCAAGGGCCAAGGCCAGGGTACTAACACATCTGCGGCACTGGCATTTTCACAACCTCCAGAAGCTTTTACACCAATTATCTGCTGCTGCTCTAGGAAATAATCCATATTTCAAGATGCTTGGTCCTTGCAGAGAGACAGACAATGTACTGTGAATATATTAAAGTAGAACAGATCTAATCACATGAGCCCTAGATTGGTTAGACTCTTGCCAGGATAAACTGAGGCTCTTGGGACTTCACTTGCTTCCTTACCTCAAGAGGGAAAGGCTGATTCCTTTTCTGTAGTTTCTATTGTGGGACTAAGAAAGTGTTATTTGTAAAGTGGTTGTAAAGCAATTTTCTTTTTAAAATCTGTGTTAATTTCACTTAAAAAAAAATCCATAAATACATCAGCAATAGGGAACTATTATTCCTAACAACACTATTCTGACAGTCCCATTTTGCAACCTGAGGGATTCTCAAGGACACTGAATGATTTGCCCAATGCATCCTAAGGCATTAGGTGCCCAAATTAAGGAGGGAACAAAGAAGCTCCCACTGGCCAGGGCTGTGAGCAAACTGCTGAACACATCTCCACAGGGTCTGTCAGATCCACCCAGGACACTTCTGCACATGCCAGAATAACATCAACAGACATGAACATGTGCTCCCCAAAGTGAACAAACAAATGTGCTTTGAAACCTCGAGATGCAGAGCTGATGAAAACACGGTTAACCTTTCTGCAAGCAGGACATATTAAAAAAATATAGACACACCTGTTGTTTTCTCATTTATATCTTCTACATCTGATAAAAAGGAAACAGTAACTAAGAGATTAAGCCCTCACTCCAGAATACCATGTAATACATGATAATTATGAAATCACATGAGGTATAAAAGTTAGAAAAACCTAACCTCCTGAGCTCTTACCAAAATGCAGGTGCTCAGGGAGGTCTTTCTTTTGCCTCTCTTAGCTGCTCTTGCTCTTGCTGAAGACAACTCAATAGAATTTGCAGGTATGGAAATCTAATTTTTTTAATCCTTGATTTTTTATGAGTTTTTGAACAGCTGTTTTAAAGGCAATGAAAGGAAAAGTATATGAAATGAATCTACAAAAGTGCATCGCAATTTTAACATGCTGCTGCACAACAGTAACACCTAAATGTGCCAGCAAATATTAAAAATGAGAAGAAAACAGTCCCAATATCTGACGTGCTATGACAATTTGATATAAGAAAATGCCTTTCAGGAGATTCTACTCCAGAGTGGAAATATGCTTTTACAAATTAAAACTGTATTGGGGTAACAGGAATAAATTCGGAAAGTCAGATTCGGAGTTGCTTTTTTTTTTTTTTTTTAAAGAGTTTGGGGTATTTTTCTTCTGCTCAATCAGAATCAACAGACAGTGCCCAACCTGAGGACACAGTTCTGTCTACAAATCAGCAGCTTACCTAATGAAAGGTGGGCAGCTAATGTAGGACAACAAGGTACTGCTGCAGAGCTGTTCCAAAGGACCAGCCTGCAGGGATACAGAGAGGATCCAGGCAGGACAGGGCAAGTCTGAGACGGCAACGCTCCTTCTATTGGGATGTTTCATACACAACAGGCAGGTTCTCCTAAACCTTTCTTTTCCCCCTGGAGCTCATGTGAAAGCCTTACCTCTTTACATGAGACTGCATACATTGTATAGGATTTTTTTTCCTGTTGTTCTCAGCTATTATTTTTAGACAGTATTAAAGCTGAAGGGAGATTTTATGCTTATACTGATTGACAACGATTTTATAGATGTTCCCACACAATGCTGATTCCTGCAGTAATTTAACAATTTATTATCATGCATTAAATTACGTTAGTAATCCCAACCTTGTTTTTTGTTCACTAGAGAACAGCTGAACTGGGTCAGATTAAAGTTCAGCCAGTACCACCACCCTGAATCCAGTCACAGTCAACAAACATGGAAACAAACCTGCACTAATGCTCCCCCAGAAACACCCTCCTAGAGTCAGAAAATGTGGTTCTGGAATTCCTGAACCACAGAGATGCTGTCTTAGTATTTAATAGTTATTAGAGACTTTTACTTTCACTGGTTCAATCTGTTTTAATGTTTTACTGTCAGCAGGCACACCACTCTGCAGCTAAGATTCATAGCTGAGTATTTGTTGTGACAAGAGGCAATTCCTTTTGTTTGTTTCAAAATCACAACCTACTGGTTTCATACCAAGTAACCAAGTTTTTATTCTGGAAGAAAGTATCTCCTATTTACCCTCTCTATGAACTCACAGACTTCTACTACCTCCTTTCCCCCTTAGTTATCTCTTTTCTGACCCATAAATGCTTTAGCCTCCCTACTTATCCCTTGTCTGGAAGCTAGTCTAGACTTTTGATCATTTTTGTTGCCATCCTCTGAAGCCTTTCCTGTTCCACAGCATCTTTTCACAGATGGAGGACCAGAATTGCTTGCACTACCAAATATACAGTCCTCTTGGATTTGAAAAGTTCTTTTGATTCCCTAGCCTATGTCCCCAAACACTTCAAAGTAAAGGGCTGAAACTTAGAACTGGATTCAGCAACCTTTAGGAAACGAGTGTTGGGGAAAGCCAGGAAGCTTGATGTGCTTGTGGTAACCCACCTTGCAGAAGAGATCTGCTGAGATGTCCTACGCCACTTTGAATTTCCAGTTCTGCCACTAGCTTCATCTGTGATTTGTGCTCCCTAAATTCCTTTTCTCTGCTACTGTCAAAATAAGGACAAAAAGTATTCTTTAATATTATTTTGATATTTGATTCTTCAGGTTTCATAAACTGCTATAACTGAAATGAAAAACCAAAATAGTATAGACCTTCTTATGGTTGTTCCCTGGCGCACTGTTCCACAGTCTCTGCATATGCAGGATGAAACACTACTGGAAGAGAAAACGTGAGAGATACTCTTGCAAGATATTTTTCGTTTTAACAGGTTTACCTCGCTGTGGCACCTCCTTCGGGGACCTCAACAAAGCCCTAAGCATAGAATTAAATTCAAATGCAAACTGTGTCTGGCAAATTCATAGAACTTCAAATCAAACAATTAGGCTCATCTTCTCCTACTTTCAGTAAGTACTTTCTCCAGGTATTTTTGTATTGTTTATTTTCATCAGTATACAGCACAGAAAAAAATATTGAAATAAACACTAGTATGGCCAAGCTGAATTTTTAATAACTAAATACACATATAAGACATTTTAACTTTTGCCTTACACATAATACTGAAAAAAGTTTAAATTGTCACATAGTCTTAATTTTATGTTTAGGCAAATCTTGAGGTCTACCTAGTTTTTACTTTTTTTTTTTTCTCTCTAAATTCCGCAGAAACTCACATAGTTCCTTTCATACTCTTTCCATTCTATTTTATAAAATAGTGCTGATGACAGAAATCCAGTTCAACTAACCCTGTAAGCAGTAAACATATGTTACAGGGCTGCTCTCCATTATGAGCAACTACAAATGCTTGTAGTTATTTTTGCTGTTCTTTTATTCTATCTTTCATACTTAGCTCCTGTATCTTTTGCTTCCAGTCTTAATTACAAAGAATTATATTTCAGAAAAAATCAAAATCCCAACTCCTATCCATTTTTTAATAATTTCAACCTAACATATAGGTGCCTCCAAGTGTTTCTCTGTATTTGTTTTAATAAAATATTTACTGAACCTGTTAAGAACTTAGAGGAGTTTGTTCATCTAACAGTAAGTTCAGATAGTTGTCTTTTTTTTTTTTTAAAAAAAAAAAAAAAAAAACAGATTTGCTGCTGCTTCAAGCTGTGAAACAGAAAGTATTAAAGTGTATGATGGTCCTTCAACTAATTCATCTTTTCTTGGACAAGTATGCAACAATACGGACTCAGTCCCAGTGTTTGAATCATCGTCAGACAGTTTAACTTTTCTCATAACAACAAACTCGGAGAATTTCACAAGGAGCTTCTTTGCCTTCTATTATTTCTCCTCATTAGAACCAAGTAAGTCAGAACTCCACATACTCACTCACTGAAACAGCGTTTGAACTGTACCCATTATGTACAAGGTTTCATCTTGCAACACCTATCTGATCTGAAATTCTCTAAAATATTTAGGAATATTAACTTTAGTATCTTTAAGCTTTACTGGGGGAATAGAGTGCTGTAACTGTTACTACTGACATAACCTTAGATCTCTAGCTTTAGACTTTATTTTTTTATGGTCCATTTTATAAACCATTATGCTGCCACTGTACCTACTCTCCATTTCAGAAACTGAAAATTGTGGGGGCCTCTTAACTGGTCACAATGGGTCATTTATTAGTCCCAACTACCCCAAGCCTTACCCTGAGTTTACCTACTGCGTCTGGCACATACAAACAGCAAGGAAATCGAAGATCAACTTAGAGTTTGATGACTTTTTGTGAGTAAATGTCATATATGCTTACTCTTTTTTTCATTCTGTTTAAAATATTACTTTAAACACAAGAAGGAGAGGTGCTTTCGTTCTTTTAAAACATATTTACACTTTCAAGACAATGGTGTTCTGTCTGCTTCTGCAACAAAGTAATTGCATCATGTTCCCCCTCACTATATATTGCCCTACAGCCACTGCAATGCCATTCAGGATTTCGTACTGGTGCATGAGACTAAAGACAAGCAAGAAGAAATGCAAGGAAGATACTTTTGGAGCATGAAGTGAAGGACATAGCCACTGTTAACTGGTTATTTATGGCTATTTATAATAAATATTATATAAAGCAAAAGCGCTATAAAAAAATGAAGCTGATCCCACATTTAAGCAACAGAAAATGTTCACCAACTTGAGCAGGAACAGAGTTGGGAACTTATCAAGTATCTTTTGCCTCTAAGGTTTTTCATATTTTATTTTGATACTATCTATTTACATGTTCTTTTATTCTCCAGCCTTTTATCTCCATTTACTAGAAATCATCAGACACTTATTCTGTAGGACTACTCATACTGTATAAAACATATGTTCTGTATGCTCAGATTTCCTTCTAATTACTTTTTTTTTCCCTCTATATCTGTAGCCTGGAACTAGATAAAAACTGTCGATTTGATTTTGTTGCAATTTACGATGGCCTCACCACTAACTCCAGTTTGATTGGAAAAGTTTGTGGTCGTTCTCAGCCCAAATTTGAATCTTCTTCAAATGCTATGACCATTGTCTTAGCTGCAGATTATGCCAATTCTTATAGAGGATTTTCTGCTCAGTACACCAGTATTCCACCGCCAGGTCCAGCAGAGCCCAACAGTAAGTTCAGTTCTTATATATACACATATATATATACATATATATACACACACACACATATATATATACATACA
>VZSV01000093.1:3266378-3300833 GCA_013398735.1 Nothocercus julius | reverse complement strand
GACCGAGCGGAACGGCCGCCCCACCGGACGCCGCCAACTGTCACGCGCCGCCCTCCCGGCGCGGACCTCCCCGGAGCGGCGCGAGGCGCATGCGCGAGGCGGAGCCGGGACGGGCCACGCGCAGGCGCGCGGGCAGCTCTTGTGAGGGGAGGCGGTGGGGGGAAGTTAGTGCGGGTTCAGCGGCCCTAGGGGGAAAGGAAAATAAAACATAGAATATAAGTAAAGATAATGTGAAAATGTGCAAAAGATTATTTCTTCTAGGATTGAAAATCAGTGTGTTTTAATTAAAAAGTAACAACTGTGTTGCATGGTTCTGTTTCTTTGTTTGTAGATGTGGTGGGTGGTTCCAAAGGCGCTGCCAGTCCATCTGGGTGGCACTTCAGGTGCCAGTGCGGTGCCTGGAGCTCCAGGAGCTTCTTCTGCCCCTTCTGCTCCTTGTAAAATCTGCTTTTGGTGACAGGGATCATCTTGGACATATAATGGCCGGGGGGGGCGGAAAAAGTTACATGTGTTTTCATATATATGCATTTTTCTGTATCTTTGAAGTAAAGATGAAAAAGCAAAACAGCAACCTTGAATTACAGAGGGTTTTTTGATAGTCATTTTTATTGAGCAGGAGGTGATCAGTATTAATAAATTTTACATTATTTATTGGTAACAATATTTTATGTTTCTGATCCCATATAACCTTGCTGCATTAACAGTGTCAGTCTTTAGATCAAACCAGTTTGTCCCTGTTATGATTTAAGAATGTGCTGCTTTTTTGGGGGGAGCTAGGGCTTTTTTCTTCTTTCTTTATTTATTGCATTAAGCTGTCTAACCAGTTTTGGGGTTACTGTTGTTGGTCTTTTTTCCCTGGGCTCAAAGGGTGAAATTTCACTTCCCTTTCCTGGTCAGGGGTGAGGTCTCGCAGGGTTCTCCCTGTTCGCTTCCCGAGCCGGCTCTTCTGGTTATCCAGCACAGGGAACTCGGAGCTGCACGTCCCGCGTTCGCTCCGATACCCCGGTAGTTCCTCCAGGAAATCCAGGCATGTTAAAATGCAGCCTGTTTTTGTTCACTTTTGGGCTGGCTCTAACTGGAAAACCTTTTAGGATAGAAGGTAAGTTTTTAGTTTTTGTTATATAGAAAAAGTGTTATGCTACTGAAAAGCCTGGAGGAGAGTGTTTGGGTCCTCTTTAATGTGAGGGAAATTACCTCTCCTTACTGTACTTTAACTTATCTCCCTGTTAGTTCCTTTCCATTCATTTGTCTTCAGCAGCTAGATTTAGATCAAGACAAGACCGCAACTTTTTGTTGGAAAGTGGCATGTTTAGAGGCAGCGCTGCAGGTTGCTAGGGCTGTTTTTCCCCTGCTAACGCAATATTTGCGCTGCTTTTGGAAACAAAAGTGCTTTCTTTGATTTAGTTAATAACTTCAAATGGCACGAGGATAAAAAGCAAAGACAAAACTATTAAGAGCTAATATTGTTTGGAGGCCTGTTTGCTAGTGCAACGTAAACATTTTCATCGTAATGTCAGTCTTTAATGTAGTAAACATGTACTGTGTTTGCTTTTAAAAATCCTGATGTTATCTAGTAGATAGGGATTGTCCTTACAAGCAGTACTGGGGAATCCTAATGAACGGTTCATAAGGTGTCCTGTGGCTTATGTGCAATTTCTGACACCGAAATGGACTTTGCATTCCAAAAGAAAGGCAGTCTTTTTGGTTCTGTATCAAAAGCACAATTTAAGAAGCAAGAAACCACCACTTTGTTTGTTAAAATCAATGTCACTGGCCCTTAGCCCCCTTTGCAAGCAGTGCTGTGTCCTGGTGATTTTCAAACGATTTAAAAGAGAAAACAGTATGGACAAATTACAAAACTAATAATCCAGTTATAAAATCTCAGAATGACGACCGTGTTTAAGCAATCTGGTAGTTTTTATTTCTGTGCCAACATAGAGTATTATCCAGAAGTAACAGCGTTAACCAATGAATGAGAGGTTGCCCCTTTTAAATCAGTTTGACCCTTCCTAAACTATGTCTTTGAGTATTGTGTCAGTTTATAAGGTAGGTAGCCAAAATGAAGAGTTAATTGGCAGCTACTTTTGGATATCCATTTTAAAAAAAACTCTTGCTTGAATTTGCAGTTTTTAACACTTTACAGCAGTTATTTTTGGAGTGGTGTTACCATTAACTTCAAACATAGTAAAAGCATACAGCATTTCTGCAGAGCATGAGACCACATACACTTAGTTTAAACACTGAGAAATACTTTAAACACTGAGGAGTACTTTGGTCATCAATGAAAACATCAATTTCTGTGACTTCACCAGCATAATCCAAGAGAGAACAGATAGAACTGAGTATGGGTAGTCGGGTCTCCTACTGGTGAAATTACTCCTTTTTGATCTATGGTTTGATCCAAATTACCTTTCAGAGGCCACCGGTTTGCAGATACCAATCTGATGTATTATTCTTTCTGATTCCTCAGAAATTTCAAACCTTTATTTTTAGGTGCTTCTTCTGAGCAGATATTCAACCTTTCTACATTAGAAGTCATTGTTCCTCAAAGTCTGGCAGGCAGAGCGAGCCATCGCCCACCTTTTCACGAGGTCTGTTGCTCCATGTACATTTTTCTTCTGATACTGTTTTTCACAATGTTGTCCTATATTACACACACACACACACACACACACGGTGCACAAAAACTCACTGTACTCTCAGTTAGTGCCTTTCAAACTTCTAGTCCTGTAAGCAGCCTATAAGACACATGTGGGAAGGAACATGAAGCATATTGCCATTTCCTCCAAGTCAAAATAGATGCTGCTTTCAAGCTTGAACTAAGAGCTGTCCCTATCTGTTCCTTACACATTGGACATGGTCTTTGGATAAACACAGGATTTCACTTTCTAGCACCTACAGGGCTGATACTTGCTTTGTAGAAGTGGCCCCATAAAATAGTAGAGATAAAATGAATGAGTTAAGAGAGTAAGATTGAAGCCTTTAGTTCTGTTAATTTACCTTTGTGCCTCAGAACTCAATTACTGAAATAACTGATAATGAAATAGTCACCTTTGTACATACTGATTATCAAAAAAAGAATTTGTGAGTCATTCATCTGGCTGTTGCTGATTTGCACAAGGAGTGTCACAGAACATTATGTGGCAATTTGGAGCATATTTCACCTGTGCCCTGCCTGGGAACTGAATCAGACTCCCTTTATCCACACTGAAATTACTTCCTCTCCCTTAGTTTCATCTATGCCCAAGTCTCTAAAACCATGGCATGGTCATCTAGATTTAGCTTTCCTAATACATCTTTTTTTTTGTTCTTTCCAATGCATTATTTCTTTCACTTTTCCTGTTGACTCTGCATACTCTATAGATTACCTCTATAAATCTCTAATGTTAAGACACATTTAATTTCTTATGAAGTTTGTTTACCTTTTTGCTTGCCTTCACAGGGAATTTTAGAACTTAAATAGAATTTAAAATTTCAACTGGAAAGAATGCAGAGTGTGCAACTGAAACTTTAAAATACAAAAAGTATGAGGTTTAGCAATGTGTGTTTTGTGAACCGGGTATATACTTAAAACACATACATCTCCATTGTCAAAGAAAACACAGAACTCCAACACCCAGGTAGAAAATCACCCTTATTAAGTAATATTTTTGTTCTATTTGCAGGAGCATTCAGATGACAAACTTTCATATTCAGTTAAAACCAGAAATGGAACATACCACTTAAAACTAAAGAAAAACAAGTATGTGATACATTGAACCTAATGAATCATTCCAGTTTGGGATTTAGTTTGATATAGACAAATATTTTAATACTGAAAAATGTTTGGAAGAAACCTTTTAACTTTCAGTTTGTAGTAATGCAAAAAAAAAAAAAAAAAAAAAAAAAAGTGATGAATAATGGCTGTATTATGCAAATAGAAAGGTATTTTTTCTAATTTTGCAGCATTTTATCTTATTAAATAGTGGATTTTGGAAAATCATTGGAGAAACTTAGAATTCAGTTTAACTTTAGCTCATTATTAACCTGGTGTGGGGAGTTTTAGACATGTTGTAACTTGAAGAAACTTGTTTATTTTTGTTGTTCCCCATTACTGAATCCAGATCCTGATATAACATAGCCTGGTCAAATCCTACGGTATAGATACTTGGGTTAAAATTTTTTAATATTTTAATATTTTTCCAAATAGTGTATGTCATTTTTAAGCTATTTTGTTTCATGCCCATGGAATTTAACAATAATTTAGCATGACAGTGCTATTAACAGAATGTAGTACTTATGATTCTTGATTTATATCTTCCTTTATACTCTAGTAAAAGACTGGCTTATTTTTGTTTCCAGAAAGCTTGTTAGTGAAGACTTTAGAGTATATACATATGGGAAAAATGGGAAACTGGAGATCACGCAATCAAAATTCAAGGTATTCTACCTAATAAAGTTGCCTGTTTGTGAAAGAGTTTCCTCAACCCTGAGAAGCCAGACTTTATGCATTGAAGGTCATATTAGTGATTTGTTAGAAATGAGGACTACAAAAAGATGTATATGTATCTAAAGGCATTTTCAAAGCAAAAACAATTATGCAACCATTCACTCTGAATGTCTTCATATCCATATGATAGGATGGTGAAAATTGATTACATTTGATTACAGAAGGGAAAGTATAACTGATGGACATAAAGTATCTAGAGAAGAAAAATAAATTTGCTGGAGAATAGGTTTTCCTGAGTTGTAACATTTGTGACATTTATGTTTAACAGTTACTGTTGATGGAAAACATAATGCTCTATGTTGTATGACAGAGCGTGTTTATCTTAAAGCTGTATGTGATGATATAACATTACCGTTTCCAAGATATGAAAGGAGCCTCGAGAAACTTTTGCCAAGATAGGATAGGACAAGATAGGACAGGATAGTATAGGTTATGTCGCCACTGCATAGCGTACAGTTAAAGGAAAGTGGCAACATCAAAGCTCTATAGTTTTGAGGCTGTGAATCAAGGAAGCCTTAAGCATGCTTTTACTTTTAATTTCAACATAAGCATGTGAGCCCAGTAAAACTTAGCTGGGTGCTTCAAGAATGAGAAGGCGGTTGTTTTTGGTGTAATTAGTTAAGGTTTTCTTGCATTTCAGGCACACTGTTACTATCATGGCACTGTTGAAGGAGTTGCTGATTCAGTGCTTGCTCTTAGCACATGTGATGGCCTTAGGTATGACCACTTTCTTTTTACTTTACACAGTAAAAATATTTAAGGGCAGTTGCTGTCACTATTCATTAAGCAGCAGGAAAAAAAAAACACACTGTTCTGTCTTGTACAGATGTTGTTGATGGGCTGCATTTAGAATTTAGCTTTCAGAGCAATGCGAGTGTTTCAAATGCAATACAATTGCGTTAATCTGAGATAAATAAAAGAGCCAAATTAAATTATAAAGGGTGATGATTTTCTCCCAGCTTCTCCCTTTGGAGTCTTCCAGGTGAGTTGACAAAAAGCAACGGCAAACACAGTGAGTTGTGCCGGCATCGCGAGCTGGGCGCTTCCGCTGGGCTTTGGGTGTATTTGTTGGTTCTTGAAGCCTGGTTCAGTTTGATCTCTTTTTGACAAGCAGGAAGGGTCAAATGTGAAAATTCACCTAAATATCCTTCCTGTATAGTATTAAAGTGAGATGCCAGTCAATAAATAGAGCCATTTCATGGCAAACAATCTGCATACTGGTGTTTTAGTTAACATTTGACTCACTAAACAGAACAGAATGTTTGACTCACAAACATTAACCTCACTAAACAGAACAGAAATGTAATTTCAGGTGTTCTGCAATTTTACGCAGAGTCAACTCCTTCAGTTACCTCAAACACCTGGTTTTGAGGATTTTCTTTCACAAAGTAGTAACTAGAGAATTCCTTTTTTAAGTAGAGTTTAAGATGCTGGAAAACAAGATAATAGCTTCAGAAAGATTCTCTGACAGCAAATGAAGCAGGTGTTTCAGAGTCGTGGACAAATGCAAAATCATTTTACTTGGCAGCACTAACTAGTGCAATACTGCCACTGCCCTCATAAACACCCTGGTGATTTTAGCCGTTGCCCTCATAAACACCCTGGTGATTTTAGCCTCTCTTTCCTCTTTAAAGGTATCTTTTTCAGAAAAGCTAGATTACTTCAGCTACATGGAGCTTGAAGTGAGACTAGAGATAAGGACCAAAATAGTCCCTTTGCTTCAGCCCTGTATCCACAATCCAGTCTTTTTAATTCAATAATGATTAGGCTTCTCTACTAAATGACTTGAGGAGCACACCCCTGTGTATGATTATTTTTAAAAAGTTCTATTTTGTCTTTTGAGCTACTGTTATGCATTTGAATTTAGCCTCCATACTAAGATAATTTATTTTAAGGTAAGGAGTTATTTTAACTTAGTGGCATGAAGAGTCATAGTTTTCAAATATTCATCTTCCATTCACTCAGTCATAATTGTGACATATTTCATTCTTTTGTGATTACTAGAGGAATTCTCTACATTGGTGGCAAGTGGTACGGAATGGAGCCACTCAACACGTCCAGCACATTCGAACACCTTTTTTACCAGTTAGAAGATGTGCAACATACCCCTTTGCGCTGTGGTGTGCTGAATGACAGTCTTCATCATGCAGAGACATCTATGAAGCATTCAGTGAAATACGCCTTTCTATCAAACAGTGCCTCTAGTGGGGAAAAGCTTTTGAGGGTAAATACAGTTCTGCTTCTCTCTCGAGGACTGTGATCCAAGCCCTTTCCTCACACTGTCCCAGCAGCCAGCTACATATTGATATTTATGTGGAAATCTAGAGCAAATTGATCTTGGAGGCCACACTAAAAAAATGGATTGATGCATTATAGATAAAAGAAATAGAAATCATGAGAAAAATAAATTTAAAAAGTAAAACTTATTAGTCATTGTTAACTAACCATTCTTTCTAATTACAGAAGAAGCGTGCTGTCCTGCCACAGAAAAGCTATGTGGAATTATTTGTGGTTGTGGATAACAACAGGGTAATTCTTTCATCCAATGTTAAATACATTTTATTAAATTATTAAAACTTTTCACTGACATTTTCATGGTATTTTACAGTTTTTGCTGAAGAAATCCGACTCTGCTGAAGTGCAAAAGGAGGTAGTTGAGCTGATAAATTATGTTGATGGGGTAGGTGAGTTCAGTCATTCAGTAGTTTCTGCTTTATCATAGTTTACAGAAGTGTAACTAATACAGTAAATTATACACTTATGTTCTGAAACTGTATTTGATAGTTACTTATCAATGTTTAATATAGTTAAAGAATGTCATGAATCTATACACAAGGCTTGCATCTCACTCCTTGCCTGCACCTCTGCAAGATGGTTTTAAAACAATTCTTTATGATCCCAGATTTTGGCTGCTCCAGGAACCTGAGGTCTCCGGTATATGTTATATTTCCAAGAAGCTTCTTTCTCTTGTTTGTAGTTATTTATTATTTTTATTAAGCAACATATCAGAACTGTGAAGAATTCCATATGATCTCTAATCATCTCTTCCCAAATCCTCCTCAAGACAATTGGCTAAGGGAATGAATGAACATGGTTATTTCAACCTCTCATATCTGAAAGTTATATTTAAGTACCTCAGTTAAGCAGATGGTCTTCAGTCACATATTCTTTCCTTGTGTAAAACTAAGTATTATTAAAATAAACTTATGTTTCCATTGTTCAGACTAATGTTCCAGGAATACTGATGTAACCTTTCAGAATTCAGCTGAACCACACTGATGGACAGTAATTATCATTGTGCATTTCCAGATGTATAGCGCTTTAAACATCCAGATTGTTTTGGTTGGCTTAGAGATATGGTCAGACACAAACCACATATCTGTAATGGATGGTTCAGCTGGAGATGTACTGAGTAGATTCGTTTCTTGGAGACAAAAAGATCTTCTTAAACGATCAAGAAACGACGTTAGCCATCTCATAATGTAAGTTTTGATTCAGTGCAAAACATTTCACTCTGTCAGTATTGTTTATGTATATGATTTTGTTTTTATATATGTATGAAACTGTAACTGGTACAAAGTTCATTCAACTTCCAAACTCTTTAAACCAGGAAAAAAAAATTAATCTAGAATGTAATGAATTTCTATTCTCTATTTCTAGAATGAATTCATTAATCAACTCACTGAAACAGCAGATTTATGAGACTGTGGCTTTCAAGCAGTGTTACGCAGCTGTTCATGATGAGTAGCAGTGACACCCTGATATAGGGAAAAAAAATTCTTGACTCTAGGAAGACCAAATTTTGTCTTGCAGTTGTCTGTGTTTCTTAGTAGAAATTACAAACTTTCAGATCCTATTTCAATAGCATCTTCAAACTGCTTTTGTTGCAGAGGGAGAAGCTCTTATGGTGGAGCCATTGGAATGGCTTTTGTAGGTACTGTCTGTTCACAAGTCCAGGGAGGGTCAATCAGCACTGTAAGTAAATAACTTTGTGATTTATGTAAGAAACTACACAGGAATATCTCAGTTATTATATATTTTATATATATATATATATATAGTGCGGCTATACAGAGAGGTCTCAGATGAACATTTTCGTCTATGCATTCACACAACCTGAAGTTGTAGCTACTGCCTTTGCCGGTGCTGACATTGCTAGTGCAGAGATACCTTCAGAACGTGATCATAAATAACGTACATTTTGTTGACATCTTTGGACAAGTCACATAGGACAGAGTGACTGGCGATGGTACAGTTTCTTTCATTGGGTTTCCTATGTAAAGATTTGTATTTATTATTATACTTGCATAAAAAATAAATGTATGTCCCAGTTTCTCTGTTCTTCACATTCCTGTTTGCTTGACTAATTTGGTCCTGAAATCATTCTTTGATGACCCTATCTTAATTCATTTAGCTTAAGGTTCTATCGGAAAAGCCCATGTTCATATCTTTAAGGTTCATAAGCACAGTATTTCTCGGATGGGAATGCTGCCACAGCATAACATACATTTTTTGACTCTCTTTGTGAATAGAGGATGAACAGGTATAGCACATGAAATGCGATACACCTGCACTCTCAGGTGCCCCAAATTCTCCACACCAGGGCTGTGAATGGCAAAAAATTCTAAATTTGTCAAAATCAGACAGAAGTTGCTTTTTGTCTCCTTCAGCCTTGAGGGCAGAACCAGTATCTTCTGCAGTACTTGTCCTTATCATATGGATGCCACAGTACCAAGAACAGTCTCAGAGCCAGATTCTGTCCTTTGTGTTTAACAATACATTTGTGTCTGAAGATTCCGCTGAAATCAATGACACTATTGATTACTTATGGTGTTCAGAATATAATCCTGACAGAAAGAAAGAGTGGCAGAAAGAACAGAAAGACTGGCCCTAAAAATAAAATATCAATTTTTTTGGTCTTTCTGCTTCTTTCTTTGCAATACTAGATTCTGTCTTCATAGCTTCCGCAAGACTTGAGGCTTGAATAAATCACTAGGTAGAAACATAGTGATTCTTTTAGTTTCGTAAATATTTTTTAACACTGATTCTCTTTATTAGTTTGATCATAACAATGTGTTACGTCATGCTACAGTAGTTGCACATGAATTGGGCCATAATCTTGGAATGAAACATGACGACAAAAGATGTCCTGCATCCTACATTATGTACAGCACAGATAAGTAAGATTTACTTTTATCTTATTTTAATCATTTTTATTTATATGTGGTGGCTAGGTCTTATGATCTGTAAAATTCATATGAACATTAAAGACCTTTTATGAATGGAGAGTTTGTTTGAGAAGTTTAATCATAAAGAATACCCACTGACTTAGGACTTGGCGTCTTTTTAATGTGTGTGAAACATTACCTGTTTTCTGATCTGTTGATTCTTTTATTTGTAGCATTTGGAAAAGCTCACTTAAATTTTGGATTGTATTTGTTAATGTGAGTGCACTGCTGATTTTTACCCTACTGAGAATGCTGTGCATATACTCATTGGATTTGTGCAAATATGTTGCCTTCCAAGCCTTCCCTTAACCATCATCTAAAACAAACAGCAACCAAAAAAAAAAAAAAAAAAAAGAACTCTCAGCCCGTGTTTCCTTCAGTTCATTTGTCCTCTGGCTTTTCTTTAAGACAAAAAGACCAGATTATGTTATCTGTTCACACTTGTATTGATAAAGCAGGATAACCAAACCCTGGACCAAATTGTTGTGGAAAGATGCATTCCTGAGGTCTTAGTGATTCCAAATTAAAGTGGTACATTTTCCTGGAAAATACATTTTAATCACACATTTTGGGACTTAATAGAAATGATGAATTTTTGAGGCCTGTTTCATATAGGCCATCAGAATAGATATTCCAGTGGTCTCTTTTGCTTCTGAAAGTATCTCTACATTTGTTATATATAGTATCTTTTAAGTTCAAGGATTGCCATACTCTAATACAAGCAAAAGTAAAAGCAAACTATTTCATGATCTCCAGCACTAAGTAACTTAGTATTTATAGTAGATTGAATGATACCAAAGGGTTTGAGTTGCATTGCTTTTTGTAAGAAAAGTATTTATACAAAAATAACATCATGTTTTTCAGTGGGTCCAGAAATTTCAGCACCTGCAGTGCTGATGATTTTGAGAATCTTGTTCTAAATGGAGGAGGAAACTGCCTCAAAAATCCTCCCAAAACAAGTAATATTTACAAAGAACCTGTCTGTGGTAATAATGTGGTAGACAGCAATGAGGAATGCGACTGTGGCAAACCACAGGTACAGTGAAGTTCTTCTGGATGCTTGTTCTTATCCAGGCCTTTTGGCACATCTTATTTCTATTTATATATGGCAAATTTTCCTTGTAAGTTTGCATTGTTGCAAATAGCATGAAGATAAATTCTAGAAACAATCTAAAATCACACTTCAATTTTGACATGAACTTAGCTAAGGGTTACCGAACGCCACAGAACTTTGAACCAGTGCCTGAGTAAGCAGTGTATTTCAGTGCAAAAAGTGCACAAACACTTTTTTTTTTGTCTTGTTTTTTGTTTATTTTTTGGCGCTGCTTTTTGCAACATAGATCTGTTATATAGAAGGAAATATTAAATTATCTAGTACTTACTGGATTCCTAACTGTAGCTTCCTAACTTAGGCCAAAACAAAGCCACCTTTGTTAGTGAACATCACATTGTCTCAATGTCTGTCTCTCAAAGAATGGGATATTTGACTCATTCTTTAGGAAACAGAAGTTTCTCAGACCACAAGCAAATCAGAAGGCTGTCAGTAAAACCAGGTTCCATTGTATAGGTCTTCTAACTCATGAAAAGATACCAACACTTTTCTACATCCAACCATAAATGCAGAGGAAAAAGAAGATGGGAGGAGTGATGGGAAGTGTTTCATGGAAATAAAAGAGTTTCTGCTTCTTCTGGTGTCCATTTAGAATGTCATTTTCTCCTATATGCCTGTGTCACAGCCATCAAAATAGAAGTTTTTCTGAGGACTTGTAGTGCAAAAAACACAACCAAGCTGTGTGCTGGGGTCTGTTAGAACAGAAGAGGATCAGCCTCAGAATATGAGGGAGAGAGAGAGAGAAAGAGGGTGTGTTTAATGTTTTTGATATATCCATGCACTACTTTGCTGATGTGCTTCCCAAATCCCCAACGGTATAGTGAAGTAAAAACACTGTATCCCCGTTTGTGGCTGTGCTTTAGGAATGTACAAACCCCTGCTGCAATGCCGAAACCTGCAAACTCACCTCCGGATCACAGTGTGCTCAAGGGCTCTGCTGTGAAAATTGCAAGGTAGGCTTTGTTGTATTAAGATATATTGATAATAATTAGCAGTATTTTTTATTTTTTAACAAAAAACAATGTGTTAAAATGTGTTTACATTTAAAACATTATATGTAGTTAGTTATGTTTATTAACTTATTTACTGTAGCATCTCTTGACATGTTTTCACATTATCAAACTTAAACTCCACAATAGAGATAACATAATCAGCACATTTGGGTCTAATGACTCTTGGCCAGTGACTTCAGAATCAAATGTCACCTCTGTTTCATTCCTCAGAGGTGTCTCAATAGCAGGGATCTCCATTGTGCAAGCCCAAGCTTCTCCATAGCCTAGCACAGTTGACAGCTTTTTAAATTGTGTTTGTATATATGTTTTTATACGTACATCACCATCACATGAAATTGAGGGAAATTCTTTTGTCTTCCTTAAAATCCTGAATGCTTCCCAGTTGTCACGTTTCTTACATGTTTTAGGTTAGAATTTCTGCTGTGCAAAATAAGTCTCTGTTTCTAGTTTAAAGTGGCAGGAGCAGAATGTAGATCCAAAAGGGATTTCTGTGACCTCCCTGAATACTGCAATGGAAGCTACGCCTACTGCCCAGATGATGTTTATATCATGAATGGTTACCCATGTAACAACAGGAAGGAGTACTGCTACTATGGAGTGTGCCAAAGTTTTGATTCACAATGTGAATCCATATATGGAAAAGGTATTTTTTTTTAAATTTTATATTTAAAAACTCCCAATA
The DNA here is from genome assembly GCA_013398735.1 of Nothocercus julius. NCBI lineage: Eukaryota > Metazoa > Chordata > Aves > Tinamiformes > Tinamidae > Nothocercus > Nothocercus julius. Next base: position 3,288,310 of record VZSV01000093.1, on the reverse strand, counting down.
GACATTTCAGATTCTTATCTTTCTTTTATATTTCTGAGACATTATGATGGCTCACTAACATTTTCTATTGTTCATACAGGGGCTCGAAAAGCACCTGATGTGTGCTTTGAAAAAGCCAATATTAAAGGAGATAGGTTTGGAAACTGTGGAATGACGGGTGGAGTATACAAGAAATGTCCTGTTCAGTAAGTCACTAGCAAATAAAAGCTAAGCCTAAAACCTTTAATGTGGAAATTCATCTTGTTGCAAACTCCTAAGAGCATGAGATTTAAGAGAAGAGCATTTGCTTGAAATGCAAGCTGAGAAGTTCTACTGAGCAGTGTGTTTGCACTGGTAGTGTTTCTTTGTGTCACCTTACTCTCAATGTCACTCATTCGTTACAGACACAGTCTGTGTGGCAAGATTCAGTGCACTTCTGTGAGTCTTCAAAATCTCCCTGCTTGGAGTGTTGTCAACAATGCGTCTGGAGTTTTATGCTGGTCTTCTGACTTCGACTTTGGATCAGATGTCCCTGATCCTGCCCAAGTTCACGAGGGAACAGCCTGTGGAGAAGAGAAGGTAAGAAAAGCCACGGCAGCACTACAGAACTTATTCCAACAACTGGGAGGTTCTCTGTAACTTTCTACATGTTAAGTTGCATGATACATTTTCTTGTATTAATATATTGTCTGTAATGCATACTAAACACTTTTTCCAGGCTTGTGTCAATTTTGAATGTGTTAATGCAAGTTTCCTGGGCTACAGCTGTGATGTAAAGCAGAAGTGTAATGATAATGGGGTGAGTAGATGGAGTTTAATGCCCTGTTTGTAGAAGACAGTGATCAGTGCAAAATCCCTACATAAAACCAAAGAGCAGAGAGATGGCTTTGGTTTTTTTTCTGATCTTCATTAAAAGTCAAGTCCACTTTTTTTTTTATCTTTAATTTGCATTGTTTATATACTGTAAACCTCATAGCACTAACATTGAAAGACATTTTCTTCTTTATTTTTCAAAGGAATCTTTTTTATATTTCTGAGTTGTCCAATTGTAAAAGGAAAATACTCTTTTGAAAAGGACTTTGATTTATATCTGTCTGTCAAAAATTAAAATGGGATCCAGAGGTTGTAAAACTGAGCAGCTGTTATTCGAGCTGTACTTTGTTGCAGGCAAATACAACTGTACTTTATCACAGGCAAAAAAAAAAAAAAAAAGGATTAAATGCTATGGACATGGGGCATCAGTATCTAACTCACAGTGTTTTGGGTTGCTATGGAGAGCATATTGTATCTAACTCACAGTGTTTTGGGTTGCTATGGAGAGCATATTCCCAAACAGTGCTCCTTTCTCTGTGAATTATTTGTTTCTACAAGCTGTTCTTAATGTGGAAATCCAAGTATACTTTGGTGGGTGGAAGCAGCCAGTTTGAAAAAAAAAAAAAAAAAAACCCTTTTGTCCTTCTGTTGTTTGCCTGGCTCTTCTGTGTTGTCCTGACTGCAGGTGTGTAACAACAACGGGAACTGCCACTGCAACTATGGATGGGCGCCCCCGTTTTGCAACCAGCCAGGCTACGGAGGCAGCATCGACAGCGGCCCAGCTCACATAGGTAGGATCCTCCAGTGCCTAATAAAATCATCTACTATACAGGCTTTTACAGGGTTTTTGTTTGTTTTGTTTTGTTTTTTAACAGAGATTTTTTTCTACTGCATGGGACGTTCAGTCATGGGCTGACTTGCAGAATAAACAGATTATCTGATGTGTAGGTCTGCAGACCTCAAGGATGTCAGTTCAGAAGGGAATTTCAGATCAGGCCTATTTTGTCTCACATAAAAAAACAATACATCGATGTTTAAAATTACTGCTACGTATTTTGAATATGCATTATGACAAAAATAGGTGTCAGGTGAGAACACTATAGCTGGAGAATAAAACAGCAGCCATTATATACCAAAAGGGTCTCACTGAGATGCTCTGAGGGATTAAGGAGGTGGAAGCAGTGCTTCACTTATCTAAAATTTTAAAAATTTTAGAGATTCTACTAAGAGAAAATGGAGTAAATTTTTGCTGGGCTTTAGACTGAAGACCAGGAAGCCTCTTTTCCCTCTCACTGTTTGCAAAAAAAGTTCATCTGTAACTATGTGAGGTAGAAGACAACTCATATTTTTATCAAATTTTACCGAATTTGTATTTAGAGAAAGGCAAATGCACTGGTTTTTAATCTGTTAATAGCTTAAGTAGAGAAAGGTCACGCAAATCAAGTGTGTGTAAGCATATACATAATGATTTAGAGTTCTTCACAAAATATGTGAAAAAAAGGAAGATTGTGTATCACACAACATGGAGTGGATAAGGAAAGAAGAGGAACTTGTGATTACATCAGGCCAAATCCTACTCTTCTGATCAAGAGCTTTTTGTAAATGTCTGTGGAGCTACTAATTTTCATCTGGAGTAATTAGATCAGAGGTTTCTACAACAGAGAGGTGTTTCGTTAGCAGTAAAATGTTTTAATGAGAAGATTATTTCACACAATTTCAATTTTTTTTTTCTAGATACTTCCCTTCGAGATGGCCTGCTTGTGTTTTTCTTCCTTGTGTTGCCAATACTGAGTGTTATTGTGATAGCAGTCATCAAGCGGGATGCAATAAAAAGAAGGTTTTGCAGGAAGAGAAGACGACAACGCAGGTATTGCTATACTACAAATGGGTATTTCAGCACTTGAGAGCCTGCTCCAAATCAACTCCAAAGCAAAGTATGCTCTGAATTAGCTCCACGCATTATATATGTACAGAATATTGTACCTACTACAAGCCTGCCTTGCTACTAGTAATGTAGGTAATAGTGGTAATCCAGATGCTTCAGATGTGAAATCTCAAATGTATTTTTTTTTCCTAAAATATATTACACTTTCCTAATTGTTTTTCATTAACTGTGTTGCACAGGCAAAAGGGAATAGAATAGTGAAATTCTTTGTTGGGACCAGAAAGCAGTGGGATTAGAGTCCACATCTTTAAGCCTAGTCCGTTCATAAACATTGCTTCCCTAAACATCATTAAGCCAAATGGTGATTTTCATAATCAATTTTATTTCAGGAATAACAACATGCAGCAACCAAAACAAAATAATACAACAAGTCAGAATACAAGGAATAATGAGGTAAGACAGATACATATCTGCATTATTTCGAGCATTTTACAGTGTGTCCTCTCTAATACAGTTACTGATGACTTTATGATTTTTTTTTTTTTTTTGTATATACTAATACCATCATAGTCTCCAAGTATTTAAAATAATTCAGAATGTGTTGGGCAAGACTTCCGTTTTGGTGGATGGGCCTTGGATTTTCTGGGATTTTCTGAGGAGTAGCAGGCTCCTACTCAGCAAAGCAGTCAAAGTAACTTTGCAGCTGGACTCTGCCTCTGTCCATGAGAGAAGCTGCCAACTCAGGCCATGGATCTAGTTCTTCTAAAACAAAATAAAAAGAAGCAAAACAAAAGTTGTGAGAGAATATGAAGAATGTCACAATCAGTGAAAGTAAGCTCTGGCTCTGGCTCTGGGCAGCCATTAGCTTAAGGATCTTCAAATTAAAAAGTATTTCCAAAAAGTAGTTATGGGAATATTTAATTATTTATTAAGAGCTCATAGGGAGACTTGCAAAACTACCCTACTCTCAGAGAGTCTGTTTTGTGTTTGTGTTCTTAGGTACATATATGTTACCTCATTTTACATTAGAAAACACTGGAAAACTAAGGCATGGAGAGGTTGGGTGGCTTATCTGCTGTACTTCCAAGCATCCAATGGATAGGAGAACACAACATCTCTTCCAGGCCTCTCTGTTTTCCACTGCTTGTATTGCCTATAACTCACTCACCTAATAGTACACTTTGATGGTGAAAAACATTGCCTTCATTAGCACATGCACAAAAACAGAAATGTGTGGTTTTGATTTGTGTTAAAACACTGACTGCAAGAAATTTTCATAGTATTTAGTTTTATTAATCAGCTAATACTGAATGAACAGCCACACTTTGAAATATATGTTGAATGCTAACTATTTTCTCTGTGTTATCTTTTCCAGGCTACAACATCAAGTCCTGATTTTTTTACCATATCACATTTTCCTAGTCCAAGGTTTGTAGTTTTTAATTGCTTCTTTACTTAATGGCTGCTATGTATGCATTACTGTATGTTTACATTATTTTACCAGTTTTACATTATATTTTAACATTACTGGGTTTTTCAGACAACATCATGAGATAAAAGAGCAAAGTTTCCAGTCAGTGTACGTAGCTGCTGGGCAGCTGGTCTGGACTTGCTTTAGAAATTGCAGGTCTGCTCTAAGCAATCTAGTAGAGTGTCTTTGTTTATGTTTTGTATTTGTAGTAAATTAAATGCACAAAAGAGAAATTCTGTTCTACTGCTTGCGTAGAAAACAGCACAATGGGCCATGTAAATGCTACCGAAGTGGTGTATGCACAATGTTTACAAATGGATGCTTAAGTATCAGATGATAAAAATGTTGGCAGGATGGACTTTCTAGCTGCAACCTATTGCCTTAAGTCTTGCAATACTTCACAAAATGTGTTTTTTTTCACACTTCAGGCAACCAGTACAAACCCATTTTCCTGCAGTTCCTTCAAGACATTCGCAACCCACAGTCCCACCTACACCAGCTATCTGAAAGTTTCTTGAAAGCCCTCACATACACAGACAACTAACTGATCTGAAAAAATAGGTGAAAGGTAAAAAATAATGGAATGCTCTAATACTTGTTTTCCTATCACAATATGAAGATTTGAGTCCATCAGAGACTTTCTTATCCAATGAAAACACTTTCTGAAAGCCTTGTACCACTGGAAAAGACTTTATGTTCAAAGTCACCAAACGTAAGGTATCACAATATCCCATCATTTTGCTAAGAGCTGCTGGTGGCATTTGTGTCTCACCTACCTCACTTTTTTTCTTTTCCTTTTTTAAATCAAAGGCCTACAGCTTAACTTCTGATAGTTTTTATCTCTACCAGCATCAAGAAGCAGAACTCTTCCAAAGCATAGCCTTACTTGAAGTCCAAAGGAAAATAAATTCACTTATTTAATGGGCATAATTTATTCACCTCTAGCCATATGCTGCTGTGAAAATTGTAACGTAGATTGGCCTCTTAGGAAGCCTGTGGTCCATCTACCTCCTGGGCTACCCTCGAAGCTCTTTGCTGCCCAGAACCCGTGCGGGGGCTGCTCACTGCAGCCCATAGGACTTATGCCAAGTTGTGGATAGTTCCTGTGCTGCTGCTCTGAGCCTTCTCCTCAGTGTAAATCCATCAAAGCCGGGATCAGGTTCCTACCTCTCCTAACATACTCGTCGCATCACTTTTCAACTCAGGTAGTTTATAAAAATAGCTTGATAAAAGGGCCCTGATGAAGGAAAGAAACTCTGTAGAGTAAGTCTCAGCCTAAACAAGTTCTCGCTGTTCCTGTTGACTGTGTGGCATATCAAGAAATACGTTACACACCTTAATAATGTTTAATATATTTGCTAGTTACTACAGCTTGGGATTTTTGCTAGAGTGAAACTGTAACAAAAACAAAGATAATTTCTTAAGTTCTAAGTGTGACAATTAGGAAGCGGCACTAATTTAAAAGAAAATGTATGAGATTACATCTTTCTTCAAAATGGCAACTAAGACCCTATTACAAAGACTGAAAACTCCCCAGAAGCAACAAGACTGATGCAGAGGATCCATCCTGGTATGTGGGAGAGCACATGCCACGCTGTGCTCAAGGGTAAGGTCTGGGAATGCGAAGTAGCGGTGGACGCGCGATGCGATCAGCTCTCAGGGAAACAGCTCTGCTCCCACACACGGCTGCTTCGCTAAGAGCCGGGCCAGAGAACAGAAAACCAGGGAGCCCCTTCCAAATAATGGTCTTTATTAATCCTGGAAATCTGAAATAACTGTAACTGTGAATTAAGTATTCCAGTCATTCCAATGTGATTAACAAGTGTAATGTTAATGAAGTTTATCCTCCGTGATTAACGACCGGCACCAGCAGCCTCTTTTCCTCTCAGCACAGCGCTCGCGGGCCCCGCGCCTCACAGGTGGCGACTGCGCAGAGACAGCGACTGCGCCTGCGCAGCGCCCCCCCCCCGCGCTCCCACACCCTGCTACTGCGCATGCGCATCCCCGCAGCTCTGCCACGCTCCCTTCACCCCCGCTGCGCATGCCCACGCCAGCCCGCAGCCCCCGCGCTGGCCATGGAGGCGCTGGCCATGGAGGCGCGGGCGGCGTGCGGGCGGCGCCGTGTGGGGCTGTGCGTGCTGTGCGGGCTCCCCGCGGCCGGCAAGTCCAGCCTGGCCCGCGGGCTGCGCCTCCTCCTGCCGCGCCGCCGGCGCTGGGACTGCGCGCTCCTTGCCTACGACGAGCTCATCCCGCCGGAGGCCTTCGCGCCCGGCCTCGTCCCATTGGTCAGTGCCGTCTGTCGCCTTCCTATTGGCTCGCACTGGCCAGTGACGGGCGCTGCAGCCTCTGGAGGGCGGGGCGTGTGGATGGGGTGGTCGTTAGAGGCGCTATGGGGAGGCTGCGTCTGAGGGGGCGGCCATGTCTGAGGAGGCTGTCACACTGTTCTGCTTTGTGTTTTGCTCTTTCCTAGCCCTCTCGCTGGAAGTCCCATCGGCAGGAGGTGCTGCGGTGCCTGGAGCACTTCCTGCAGGCTCTCACTAGCGGCGGTCCCTTGTCTGCCCCCGCTGGCTGCAGTGAGGCAGCGTGGGAGCGCTTCATTGCCTGCTGCCGAGGGCAGGGTCTGCTCTCCTCACCGGCACCCGAGGCCGGGGATTGCCACTACCTGGCGAACGCCGCAGCTTCTAGGCCGCTGTACTTTATTCTGGATGACAATTTTTATTACCAAAGTATGAGATACGAAGTGTACCAGCTGGCTCGTAAATGTAATTACCCCACCTTCTCTTACATACAATCAAAGTAATATTTGGATGATCCAGTTGTTTTCAGCTATAAATAGCAAAACAGCTACCAATTGGGCACATCAGCTACCTTTGCTAATTACTCTTCTAGAACATGTGCTAGTTTTTAATTGCCAGACCTCTAAAATAAACAGAAATAACTGCTACTGTGTTACTAGAAAGTGTTAGTTCAAAAGTTTTGTCATACCTGTTGTTACCAGAAGTTACAGCTGCTTTCACCTTCAGGGTAAAAATGTTCATGGTCTTACAGGTTCAGAACTAGCATAGAAATTGCTAGTTCATATACAGCCATTGTCAGTCATGTTGGTGCTCTCAGAAATTATCACTTGAACAGCTTTTAAAGTCAAACTGTCTGTTTATATTTCTAGATTCATTGAGCTTCTGCCAGATATTTCTAGAGTGTCCACTTGAACAGTGCTTGCAAAGAAATCGCCTAAGAAGTGACCCCTTACCTGATGAAACAATATCTCAAATGGCAAGAAAAATAGAAATGCCAGATCTTGACAATAATGCTTGGGAAAAGAACAGCCTCATCCTGAAAAGCTCTGAATGTGCTTTGGAGTATAAGTATGTCACTGTATCGATGCTGAAGTTAATAATAAGTTAAATAAGATATATTTTCATGAAAAGGCAGGTTAAACCTTTTTCACTATATCCATACAACATGTAGAAAATACTCAGTATAGGGATTTTTGGAAGGTATACATAAAACCGTTTAGACAAAAATGTATAGATAAATTTTTTAGTTGTTTAGAAAACTCAGTGTTTTCTGAGGGGTGTATTCTGTTAACTCTATTTTTAAACACTTGCTAAAAATACACACAAATGTCTGAAGCCTTAATACAGGAAAACAACAGCTTGGGTTTAACCATATTTCATTTATTTTCATTATAAATATTATTTCACTGATTACCTCAAAATTTTAACTGAAAGTTCATGCATTTTTTTTCTATAAGTACCAGAATAATTAACCAAATAGTTTCACTGCATATATGTTCTCCTCTTGCTTGTTCTCATAGTTTGCAGATAATTGACTTGTTGGCCAATGTTTTGGAAAATCCAGTGAAGCAAAATGAGGAAAATACAGAGCAAAAGGTAGAACAATTTGTCTTTAAGGTTATGGTTCTTTCAGATGATAGTGAATGAACAAGGAATTTATTTTTGAATTGTGTTCTTATCACCACCATAATGACAGGAGTTGAGAAAGTGCCTCCTGCAGTTCTTGACTGCAAAAGCTTGTACATAAGTTAGCTGTACTTGAAGTGGGTACTACTATTTGCTTGGTGACAAGCTAAATAAAATTTAATGTGTTTGCCTCTATTCCTCCTTTCTGCTCATCCTTTTGGATAGGAAGTAGATCGAGCGATCTGTTCAGCTAGTACTGTCCATCAAGCTGATAAGACTTGCAGACGAATCATCTCTCAAGCAATGAAGGATGCAAAAGGTGGGCACAGCACATTGCAGCTTAGCTGGCAACCTAAGATTGAACTGTGAAATTTTTTTGAGGTAAATCATTAAGGAATCACCATCCTGCAGGTGTGATGGCAATCCAAGGCAGTCAAATGTCATGTCAAAAACAGGCTCAGACATTACAAATACCTAAGCCTGTAAAATTTGTCTTTATACATGAATATAAAACTACAGCTTTAATTTTCTTTTAGATAAAAATGTACATCCAAGTGAGATGAAGAGCCTGGCAGAAGAACTCAACAAGCTCAAAGCAGAATTTTTAGAAGATCTTCGACAAGGAAGTCATCTGAAAAGTCAAAGTAGTGACCCTGTAACAAGTGTAACTTCTTCATTCCAGTATGAGGCAACCACTATAGTCAATAAATATATTTTAAGATAATGACATTGGATACTTTTTTTTTTTTTTTCCAGAGTTGAGATTATTAAAAATGTAGCATGGCTTTTAGCAGCACTGCTCAAAAAATTCATTTCTACATGGTGATCTGCTGTGTCAAAATTTGTGTAGTCCTGAGCGCTTGTACAGCTCCTAAGTGCCTCGAACGCTATAAGAACAAGGATGGAGTTAAGGATTTCGGGCATAAAGTAGCATCTATACAATTCACTACAGTGTCTGAAGTCTGGTCTTAGACACCTAAATGCCCCTCAAGGCCCTTTTTCAGAGGTCTTGGCCTCTCTGCTTGTTTCCCCAACAGCAGCTTTACAAATAACAGCAAGAGACTTGGGTTGAATTTCAGCTTTGGTTCCTGGGTGTTGTGCACACAGAGGTGCGTGTACATGCACAGAATTAACTTGGCTGCCTGGAACAACTCTGAAGTTGATGTTGCCTTGAGTGCTGTGATGAGAAGTGCACACAGAGGTTCCCTTAATTAGAAAGTGTTACTTTATTCATATCTTACAAAAGCAAAGCTTCACAACATGAACTACAATAGATATAGTCAAGTTATTTCAGAACTTATCTTCTGAAAACATTCACTACACAATAAAATTTATTTTACAACTCTAACAACTTTCATTTTTGCATACAAAATATGCTCTTTACATTGAAGTACATATTATTAACAAAGCAGGTACTTAGAAGCACATACACAAAAGATTGCTCAGTGAAAAATGCTTCAGCAGGGAATAGATTTTCCTGCAGCAGAACATCCATTTGCTGTAGATTTTTAAAAAGCTTAAAATAAATGGAAAACTTGCCAGTGAAGACTTCTAAATTACATTCCCTTCGTCAAAAGAAAAAACAAACAAGCATAACAAAACATTCTGGAATAAAACAAACAGTAACACATCGTGTGCTAGAAAACACCATTGGAGCGTGTCTTCCAGCACTGAATTTTATGTTAACACACCAACCAACATTTTATGTCAAAATCATCTTTATCTAAACATTGCATCTGAAAAGTCAGCTATTACTCCCTGTTAAGCTGCTCTGCAGCTGGTTTAAGTATTAACAGAGATAACTAATCTACCAACAACTTCATTCTAGTATTTGCATGTTTGGGGGAATATTCTCACTCAAAATACTAAGTCTGTATTAAGAGTACTATAAATAGTGCATGTTAAAAATAAGTCCAAAACTCTATAAAATAATCTATGAAATAAAAAAACTCCACAAAGGTAATGTTTTCTAACTACAGAACAGAATCAAGCTGTAGAAATATTTCAGCTCATCCCCAAACTTTCCTGTTAATACAAGTTAAAAAGCTAATCAGCACCTTATAATATGTTATAAGGATTTGTTTTGTTTTTAAGTTAGTGCAGTGTAGCACGTGGAGAGCTCAATATGGAAAGTCCTACTAAACAAGGCTTGATCTTGCAGTTCCTCACAAGGATCCCTCATTTATTCTGAATGAATAAGGTTTCCTTGTGCAAGAATTATCAAAGATCATACTTTAAAATAATTTTGCAGAATTAATTCTGCTCTTTAAATTATAGTAAATGGTATATACAAAATCATTAAAAAAAACCCTACTATGCAAATGCACCTTCCAAACATACTCAGTAGTCAGAAGGAAATAGGTATAAGTCAAGATACTGTTTGGCACAACAGAACACACAGTATTATGTTGGAAAACTAAGAATCCTAGTCGAGAAGCTGACTCCCTGTGAAGGACTAGGAAGTCAGCAGGGATCCAACCTACAGACTGGGTTGCAAAAGGCAGGATGCCAAAGCCTGTTGCCTCCTCCTGTTCCACTCCCTGCAAATGCTCACACGAGGAAAGACAGAAAAACAGTTTTAAAGTGTTCAAAACTTTAGATATCCAAATGTATTTTCTTTCCCTTGGGTGTTCTGAAGCAGAAAAAAAAGTGATATTAAATCAGTAGTTTGAAAATATTTCTAAATAATTTGCAAGGTTTGGGGCTGGGTCTTTTGTTTGTTTTATACTAAGTTCTACTATTAAGAACACGGTACAGTCCGTCCTCCTTTTCCTGAAGGGCCCCTTTTTAAAAAAGTAATTCAGGTGTCTCTTGGTACCAGCTACTGCTATTAGTGACCTACCCATTTAGCTAAAATTTCTTCCAGAGGCATCATTGCTCACAAAACCATTGGACTAAATTGCCAAAGCAATAGCCTACATACAAAAAATAGTTAAGTCTAGAATGTTTACAGGCACTGCCAAAGAAAGCTCTAAAGGATCAGAAACTTTGTGAAAATGGGTCAGACCCCACGTGAAGAATGGAAGGCTCAAATGTTTGTGCCCATCAGAGTTAATCATGTCACTACCACTGGCAGGAGGCAGAAGGAACCATGAAACAAGGGCCCCTTGGCTGCTGCCATTAGCACTTTGTGGCGGCAGGTACCTTGGAGCGCCACGCTCTCAATACACAGAGCTGCTGCTTCCTGGTTGCTAGAGCTTAAGAAAAAAAAGGTTGCATTAGCCATCAAAAGGCAAGGGAAACTACGTCACCAACTTACCAAATGTAACAGTACTCAATAATGTCTATAGTTTTAATACTATCTTTTAGTCAAATGCAGCTTTTAATATATAAAAAGATAGATCAAAAGAGACCTATTGCTTCTGCATTATTCTTTGACTAGAAGTGTAATTTTACAAAATTGTTACAAGAGCAATAACTTTCTAAAACTGGATTCCATTTCAGTCAACTTTACTGTAGTCCTTAAAGGAAAACTGGACATTCAAGTGTATGACTCCAGATGCTCTGCACATCAGTTCACGCACACAGAGTTGATGTTTTGCCTATAAATTTTTAAAAGTATAAAGCATCAAAATGTATTTTGGGGATTAAGAATGCCATTAGGAATCTAATGTATTGACAAATAAAATCGGAAATCATATCTTGGTAACATAAATCCACTAAAATGGATTTTGAACCAGGCTCTCCTGAAACCAAAAACTTATCTTGAGAATTGATACCATGTTATCATTCATTTTGCACTAAATTGGTATATTAACGTCATAGTCACTATTTCATACCCACTAGACTACGTGCTGACAATAATACAGTTCCTTTAACTAGTTAGTGGAAAATTCAACAGTAGATAAGCTATATGAAGACAAACATGTATTCAGTTCCCAAATTTCTAATTCACTGAAGTGAAAATTCCTGCCAAAGCTAAAGCTTTCAGAAGAATGTTTTTTTCCTGCATATTGACCTTAAACTGAAGTCATTGCAAGTTTTTCCACTGGCCTCAGAAACCTTTAGTTCCCATGACAACGTCAATCTGATCAACCTAAACATTTGCTATTCAGATTCAACCTTCCAGAATATCAGTAAAAAATCTTGTTCCTGCCTTTAACAAATGTTATATGCTGTCAAATTTTGCTGACAGTAAAAAGGGAATATAAGGGGAGGTTTTGTTTATCTTAATGCAAGTAAGAAACTAAGGTAAAAGTGCATGTCTAAATACGGGAAAAGTAACATTCTTCACTATTTTGAAACATTACAAATTCCTGTGTAGTATATCAAGAGCTTTCATTAATTTTGCTAGGATGTTTTCTTTTTATTAAAGTGCCTGTCCATTAGCCTAGGTGCTTTTAAAGATGTACAGTATAAAAAAATAAAATGAACATGTGCAGCGGCTTCATGGACACCATTTGCCACCTACAGTATTAGTAACAATGACTTAGTCACCCAGTCTCCCTTTGCCTGCCTGCTACATAAACAGCTCAAACACACAGAAAAGCAGAAATCCTTCCCCTTTTTTTTTTTTTTTCTGTCATGTCCAAAAGGTAACAAATGTGTGAGAGACTGAAGACAAACTGAATTCCAAGTTAGCTGGAATTTGCCATATACTAGATTAATCAACTTCCAAACATATAGGCAACCTACAGGTGTAGCTCAACTCAAAACAAAACTGAACAAACTATCTTTTTAATTTGTAAACTTCTTGTTTGCTTCTACTAGAACTTCTTTTAGCAAGACAAAAGTCTAATTGTGCAAATTTTTAATATACGTACAAATCAATTTAAGGCAGTTTAAGGTCCCATAGAAAACGTGTTAGTTCTACAAGCTCTTCATTATGACTAGTTGTTTAAAAATTGCCTCCTTTAAAAAAATACATTTAAAGCTATTTAGTAAATAGTTTAAAATAAGGTGTCAAGTTTAATTTTTCTTTTACATATCTAATTAGTGACTGACAAGAAAATATGTCTTTCCGTTCTTTTCACTCTTTTTTCCTACCAGAAATTCAGTCAGAAAATGTTATCTTCTAGTAAAGTAACAGCTGAAGTAGTGCTTGAGGCTGAGCAGGGAGAATTTAGACAATACTAAGCAAAAACTTACTATTAACCTTCCAGATTAAAGTAAGTTTTAAATCAAATTGTACCTATATGCAGAAGTTGCTTCTAACTTAGAAAGTCTGTTTTTTTTTTTTTTTTTCCAGTTTGATAATAGTTAAGTTCTTAAGAGCAAGTCTGTCTCCAAAGTAACCATACATTCATTGCATTAACCTTTCACATTTTATGCTTACAATATTTTATCTTGCCTGGTAAATAGTCTGATAATTACATCTTATGTTTCAGGGCGCATACTCTGCATCTATATCTATAGAAAGTTTACAGGTATTTTAAGTGCAATCAACTTAAAATCAACAAACAAAACATGTAATAGCATTCTAATTCTTAGAACGCCTTTTTTAGAGCACTTTTTTTTTTTTTTTTTTTGAAAGACTATATGTAAATGACCACCACATCTTACAAAAAGAAAAATCCCTGGCAAGTTTTACGACAGCATAGAAATAAAATTGCCTCCTTTGTCCAATTGCTGAATGTGAAGCAATGGAAATGAGCAAAGTCTCCTTCAGCAAGTATGAAAAATATACTGTAATATGTTAAAAAACTAAGTGACAGCATGTTCTCAGTCAGTGCTGATTATGTTGGCCTCTTGCAAAATGGCAAGCAAAGTCATACTTATTTTTACACTTACACCCACATATGTTGCACTGGAAAGGATTTTCAAACCCATGACATCCCATGTGAATAGTATAAAGGATATTGTCCGCAAAATACATGTCACAGTGCTGGCAGTGATGCAGAAGCTGAGGGTCCTGGACCGGGAGGGTTGGAGCTGGAGTACTTGGCTGACTGTTACTTATGCTGGGAGTGCTGGTGTGGGCACTGCGATCACTGCTGGGACCGGCCACCGGGCTATAGTTCCTCTGGTTGTGTGTTGGCCGAGGGTCTGGGCTCGTTGGAGATGAACTTTGGGGAATATTTGTTGACACAGCTGAAACTACTGCAGGTGCAGCAGGCTGCTGTATCATGAAAGGCTTTTCATCTTGACAGGAGACAACGTCAGGAGAGGATGGGTTTTGGTTTTCAGGTGGCAAGCTAGATAACTGTCCAGCTAACGTAGAGAGCTGATTTAAAGGATTATCTACCATAAGGTCTTGCGGATCTCTTGGCAACCCACTGCTCTGGGTTGTTTTTGTCATACTCTCGTATGCTTCTGCCTGGATATTTGGAATTTCATGAGCGAAATCATTAAGGTAGTCTGGTTTCTGAACCACCATGGAAGGTGGACTCAAATTAATTAATGCTCTTCTGCTGTACCCCAAATTGCTGGTCTTCTTCTGCAAAACTCCCCACATTTTCTTGCTGCTTAGGGAAGACCTTGTTCCCTTGATAGGCACCATTTTATGTTTACGCCTACGGTGATGAGACAAGTTGCTTCTGTCACTGCAGCGGAAGGAACACAATTCACATTTGTATGGTTTTTCACCAGTGTGCGATCGCATGTGAGCTTCTAGATGACGTTCATAAGCTGAAGCAAACGGACATAAATGGCATCTGTGTGGCTTCTCACCTGGAAAATCAAGGAAGATTATACTAGAGCATTCCATGGAGCGTTTGAAAAACAGAGTTGTTAACTGGGAGCTGCTATATGAACAGCTCAAATTTGACTCTGGAGACACTGCTAGTTCTGAGTTTGGAATCGTGCAACAGTGGAGCACTGTTACACATCTTTGCTTTCTTACTGAATAGGAATGAGCATCACGAAAACGCTTACCAGAACTATCAGCCATAGATACCCTGACTAGTAAGTGCAGCAATGATGCCAAGGTCTGAATGCAATGATTTTTGACTGGTGCTCTTAGTAGATCCTGAATTTCCCTCAGGGTTAAAGTGCATAAGCAGTTGACTACCAAAATGTCTGTCCAGCCACCACTGCAATCATTCTGAATGGCACTTGTGTTTAAACATTAAGAGAAGGAATCCTTTCGATATCTTGCCGACAGTCCTATAATTTAATCATCCTGACACTACTATCTGAATAACCCATATAAACATGCATGCACTCAAGAACTGAATTTTCTAAAAGGATTCTGTGACCAAAAGGCTATTAAAGGAAACAAAGGCCAACAAAGCCCCGGACAACTGCAGGCTCTCTCAGAGGTAATGAGTTTGTCCACCCTGAAAGTTTCAGCTTTGCTGTTCTACAAAACAACTTTTAGATTTATTCCTGCTATTACTTTCTAAAGTCTTTAAAAGAACATTCAAAAACACTTACAGGTCAACACATTTGTAATACAATACTTCAGAATTTTAGTCTGTATTTCACAGAGTGATCTTTTAGGAGTTTTTAAGAGCCAAGTCTAGAATGTTAGAAATGCCAAAAGCATTGGATACACACCCAGGTGCTGAAACACAATAGCCTCTTTGCAATTTAATGAGCATATAAGATTATGCTCACATCTACAATGATAGGGCACCTTCTAAATTGCAGTTACGCAAACGGTTCTCCTACAACTCTGCAGGACAAACCCCCAAAATGAGTGTGATCTTGTCTCTGGTCTTAAAGATCTTTTGAAGCATTTTATACTACCGTAAAAACAGGACAACACATTTATTTTGTGGCTTTCAGAATCTATTATCTAGAATGGTCATGAAAGCCAGAAGTCTGAATTCAGTGAGGGCCACTATTACACTGCAAGCACCATGCAGGCCATTTAAGTGGCATGTGACTGATTCAGAAAGACAGGAAAACCCCACCATGACGAGCATCCCATAGTTTGGGACCATAGCTTGGGATACTGAGTAGAGATTTTTTTTCCCTCTGACTCTCCAAGAAGAAAGAAAAATTCTGTGCTCCCTCTAGCTACCTTATTGACACCATCTGCAACCACTACTTTTCTAAGAGTGCACGCACCCATGTGTGTATATGTGTATACATATATGTAAAGCTCCAGTATAAATGGCCAGGTAAAGACTGAAACTCCCTGCTTACAGGGGAGTTTCAATGCTTACAATGTCTGCATGAGTAGCTTATGCCACTCTAAACCTGGTTACACAGAGATGAAGATCTGCATCCCACATTGCAAGTCTTCAGTCCAACATAGCTTGCGAATTACCAATTCTGCAGCTTAGTGCAGCTGTTTGACTCACCATTAAATTAATTCTGCAGTAAGCTACACTTAATAACAGTTGCTTGATTACACTTGGGTCCTCACTACTTCAGCTGATATTGTGCTGTACTTCAGTGTTACCCAGGAGAAATTATTTGTTTACTTACATTACGTTTTATCTGCTTAGTTATATGTCTTACAGTTCTCTGAAACTAATAGTCAGCTATTGTGTCCCTGTTCTAACGCTGATTTAGTCTAAGCTTTCACGGTCCGTGCAAGCTGTGTATTAGATTTTTGCCATGCCCCCCCAACAAGTTTCTGCATAGAACCATGCTCAATTTTTAAATCTCCTTGCCTCTAAGTGAAGAAAAACCTCCCTTGTTCTGGAAAGAACTGGGAAAAGCTCTGGCTGTGCAAAGAAACAAAGCGGGTCCTTCTGAAAGAGCTATTAGGGTAAAAGGTAAATGCTGTCACCAACGGGCCACCAGGCAATGCTCTATTAAAATTAAGTATATGAAATCTATTGTAAGAAAGCAAATGGGAAACAATACAGGAAAAAAAGTCTCTCAGATAGACCCAGATTCCTGTCTATATTGAGTAGACTGGTATAGCGAAATGAACTGGTGACACCAGACAGTCACTGGTACTGCGGTGGGCAGCGGACAACTTCTGAACCAGAGATTTGACTACAAAGCATTCATTGCATGAACTTGTGTCCCAGTTACAGAGGCTCTTTGATACACAGAAGGCTGACATCCCCTGTACCTCTCTCACTGCTAGCCAGCTTTCTGCATCTAGGCTACCTTTTCCTAGCACCTTTGATCAAAGGAGTCAAGCACATTACCTCCAATATTAGCAATAGCTCAGAAGCACTGACATGACAGCCAGCCCACACAGAAAGCTGTTCTTCCACTTGTTCCCAAAACATGAAGTCAGCGCTACCTAATTCTTTCAAATAAAGATGTTTGTCTCCTCACCACCCCCTAGCTGTGCTGTTGTGCTTACAGTATTATGTATTATGCCCATGAGAAACAACTCAAAATGTCAGTCAAGACAAAAGGATTAGGCTTCACCCTAAGCGAAGGGCTTTCTTATTACCTTAAGTTGCATAGCCCAGGCAGTGCTTGCAACTCAGCAGTTACTATTGGGTCAAAGATTCCTGTGGACACTTCTTAGCCTCACAACTTGGGGCTAGAATCTTTTTTTGCTCTCATACATATTATGCTACAACCATGCTGAAATGGTCCAAATTTGCAGCATGTAATGCTCTGCTACCTCAAACCACTCAGTGAGCCCTACTACATGACGTAGTTGCAGGATAATAAACATTCTGAATGCACAAATGAATTGTTAATCTAAAATCTGAGAGCATAATTAAGGTAGATAATTTCCTATGGTAAGAGAAGGAATGCTGACCCTGAACCAACAGCCACATAAAGAAGGAAAGCTTGATTTTGCTTTCTAGTTCAGCTAAACTTTATGACAGTGAACATTAATTTACAAGGTTTTTTCTATTGTTCCATTTGAGGAACTCCATGCATGCAACAAGAAAAACAAACACACAACAGAACAAACCACAAGATTCAGCAAGCATACAATACTGACTATACTCTAACAGCAACTCATGCTTCTGTCACAGCTCTCACAGTCAATCTACTCGTGTAGACAACCGGCCATCGCCAATAACTGCGGATTTGGCGATGCTAGTTTTTAGAGGGCAACAGCCCAGTGCTACTGAAGACAGGGAATTTGGAAGTTGATGGGTTACTTCTGCAGCACCATTTGTCATGCCAAATCACTGCAGTCACTGCTTCAAGCCTGCAGTGTGGGGTTTTTTTTCCCATTAGACAACCCAGAAGCCCAGAAATGGCATTGTGCAAAGTAAAGCTCTTAAAATACCTCTTCTGCCTATGAAAGAAATAGGTAAATGAAGCTGTAGCTGCTGCTGCTTTATCCAAAAAAAACAAGTTTAAAAAACTTTAGAACACACTGTCGTTTTGCAGATCTGCAGTGAGTCGTGTGCCAGCAGTGCATCAAATGCAGGTGCGCAAGTCATAGTATTTTCTTCATTAGAAGTGCATAAAACTTCCACTGGGAATCCAAAAACTGCAACAGCTACACATAGAGGTAGCTCATGGTAGCACAAGAGATGAATTTACAAGATTTTCCGCCTGAACCTCAGAACTCTGATTTCTAGCTGCTTGTCCCTTTCTGCCCCATCATGGATTGCAGAAACAAGGCAACACTGCGGGGAGCACGAAAGGAGCACCAGCTTCCCAGTAACACATCCCTGGAGTTTTGGCGTAGAAGCAATGATTTAGCACAGTTAGCATCTGACTAACAACTGTACCTAAAGAGATTAATATCTAAGTTGCAACAGTATGTTTTCCTTTAAAACAAGTCCTAGAATGTCATCTGTGTAACACAGTGGACAGAGTTGAAAGTCTTCAGACAGCCCATACACCGGCATATTCCAGATTTGTAACAACTTCCATTCTTTGCAAAGCACATTTTTTTTCTTATTGCTATAGTTAACACCCATATTATCTTCCGTATCATTTGAATATGCTATGCAGGCACTAAAAGAAGACTTTAAAAAGACCTTTCACTTGTGTTTTCTCTCAACTACCACAAAATCAGAGCTGATTTCACAAACAGCTCAGGATATTCTAACCTTTACTGTGAATCTGGCTTCTAACTGTTGAGTAACTCTTAAGGACGAGCGCACTGCTTGAAGACGTAAATTGCTCGTGCACAGTTCACAACACTGAGATGGTACCACAAAGCCTCCCAACAAAGTACTGTAGAATATTCCATACCTGTATGAATTCTGATATGCTCTATGAGCCGCGCTGTTCCTTTGCTGGCGTAGTTGCAATATCGACACTTTAACTTTCCATCAAATGTCCTTTCAAACCCATCCACTAACATTCCTGAGTTTTCATCCAGTGAGACTTCAACAGAAGGATGATCTAGCCCATTCTGATCCCCTTCTGTCCCAGCTGCAAATAATGCAGAGATTTTGATGAAGAATCACTGGGGTACTATGTACAATGACAACAGGCCAAATATCTTTATGCATTTTAATACCTTTGGTCCTTAAATAGCAAAGACAGACCCATGATAAACAACCCTTGATTAAAAAAAACACACATACAAAACTTTTGGGAAAACTACTACCAGAAAAGTTTGCATGCAGTTGTAGTAGTAGGTATAATTATCTGCAATGTGACCAGTGATGTGATTTGGCATCACTGAAATTGGTTTACCTCCCTGAAGAGTCTCTGCTTCCTTGTCGCCACTAACTGATCCAGAAATCATATTTACGTGGTGAGTCTGCTGGGTAAGGTATTCCTGAAAATCTTTTACAAAGTCCAGGGGTTCTGGTTTCTTTTCACCCATATTCACAGTTTAAGTTTACAATCTCTTCTGCCTGGAAATAAAAATATCTTCAAATCACAAGTGTAACTGAATTTGACTGCATTCAGGGGGAAAAAGAAAAGAGGGGGTTCTATAAGTGAAGGACTACTACTGTCATGTTAAATAATACATTGTAAATATACAAATTGACAACCATAAGAATGTTATTTTTAGAATTCTTATCTCATTTCTGAAGAAACATTTTTTTGCAACAGTATTATAAGTTTAGTAATCTATATTATTATATTATAGAGATATAATAATATATTATTATACTTAAGTATTACCTAAAAAAATATATATTATACTTATATCACATAATATNATACATTTATAATTATTATATAATAATACTACATATAAGCCTAATAACATTAATATACGTGCCGTATATAAAATAAGACAAAAATACACAGCAATCAAAAATCAACAACATATTGCTTGACTTGTTTAAAATAATAATAACAATATTAACTGGGTTGTACCTGAAATTCAGTTCCCTGCTAAGTAGCAGACATGCTCCAAAAGGTACTCCCAATAGGTCAGATTGAAAGCAGGGAGCACAGCTCTCCCACTTCTCCTGGAAGCAAAAAAAAAGTATCTATAAAAATCTGTAAATCTGCTATTCTTCCCCCCTCCCCAAGAGCTGTAAGAAACAAATTTGGGAAAAAATAAAAAATAAATAAAAAGAAATAATTCCTAACACTTTACTGATAAAATTTTTATTAAAGCATTTTATTTCTAGGAAGACCTTTTCAAAAACTGCATCCACTTCTCCCTCTCACTAACAGTCTAAGAGAATTAAATATTTTCTCTGGTAAACAAATGGTTCTGCAAAACTCAGGAAGTCAGTTATGGACCACGGTCAGGCAATCTCTGATCTTGTGAAATTTAGTGAATGTCACTAATTAGCAAGGATGGAAAGAAGTCTTGCACAAAGCAATATGTCAAAATTATCTTATTCTAAAATGTTAGTATCCTACTATGCATAAGATATAAGATCTTAACCTATTTTATTATTTTGCATTTACATAATAAAAATATTCACCAGATATCACTTGTCATAACCATTTGTAGTACTACAGAAGGCATCATTAGAATCTCAATTTGCAATGAATTTGTACAGATGGAACTTAGGACTCTGTCTGAAAGACTGCAGTGACTGCAGGTGATTACTACTGTTAACTGTATTTAGAAATCGTTTATAATGCTGCTCTTCCAATAGTAAAATCTTTTTTCCAATCCTTACTACACAAAATGTTAAGTGACCTACAAAACCCCCCGGTCTCAATGTCAAGACCATATTTAATACTAAACACATTCTCCTATATTTTCAAAACTATTTAGTTCATTTTGTTACTGCGATGGAACTCCAGTTCTCAAAGTATGAACCAATCCATTGCATTTTGCTACTTTATTCTGCTTGTTGGGTATGACCGTAATCAGTTTTGTCTAACTTTTGCAACAAGTGTTTCCTAAAACTTGTTATCTGTACTTCTGAGGTTAGCGGATAAAACTGAGTGCCGCGCAGACGCTATTTTGGGTACCCAGACGAGTATATTCTTTCCCAACAAGCCCAAGCAGGCGCAACCATTATCACTACTACCACTGCTGAAGTAGCTCTGACGTATCAATTTTTCCTACCCTCTTTCAGGTGTCACCAGCCTCCTCTCGGCTTAAGTTAATTTGTTTTCCATTTGTTGGGGTCTCCTGCAATAAAAGACACAAGAGACACGCATTAAACACAGACAAGGGGTACAGATGACGAAGTAATGCTGAGCCCTCACCACACCATCATTCAGCAAATTATAACTGTAATTTAAAATTAAACCACTTTATACATCGAATGATTCAACATGAACCAACATTGAAGCTCTGTATTTTCGCAGAATAACCTGCGTATCCCTTTTTGTAAGGTATAAGACCTTAATTACTTACTTTATTCACATTTTAAGGAAAGTTACAAATAATTTTGGAGAATCAAAGTGGGACAAGACGCTACATTTGAGGGGCCACCTGCATAAACCTCTGCCCTCCACCTCATCACTTTACTTCACAGAAGCCGCTCCTCCTCTTTAAAAGTAGACAAATTCCGCACTTTAACAGTTGCCTCACACCTCTACATTAGCACGTTCGAAAAGGTCTGTGGCGAGGCGTTTTACACACAATTAAGTTTTGTTTTGCAAAGACAGGAGGGGTTGCTCCCCTCATCAGCAAATAACAACGTAAACGACGCGTTTGATACATCGCCACCGTGCACTAACAGACACAAACAAGCGCAACCGCCGGCGC
>VZSV01000093.1:3235033-3266023 GCA_013398735.1 Nothocercus julius | reverse complement strand
GCGGCGGCGGCAGTTGGTTTGAGGCGTGGTGTGCAGGTGAAGCGGGGCGGCCGCTCCTGCCGCCCTCCCGCGGGCTCTGCTGTCGTCTGGGGGGCCGCGGCCGCGTGCGCCGGGAAGCGGCGCCGCGGAGCCCCCTCGCCTGTGGTTGAGGGTCGCGCTCGCTCAGGGTTGGGGGGAAACTCTTGTTGTGGCGGCCCCCTGTGGGGCGGAGGCGGGCGTGGAAATACCTCTTTTATGCTTATTTTATTATTTTATTTATTTATTTTTGGTGTTGTAGCGCTGCGTAACTTGCTGTGGAAAGTTCTGCCAAGTCTTGTGCAACAGGCAGAAGACTTGGCAAGCTGGCTGGAAGGGGGGACAGGGACATAGTTCTGTCCACAGGGGATGTTAGTTGTAAATAGCTCCTTATTTGCATAGGCAAAAGACTATGCGCAGCTGTTTGTTTGTTTTAATAATTTAAAGTCAATGAAAGTGGTTGAAAACCTTGGTCTTGCTGTGCCGACTGGGAAGTGGTACTAGCCAGGGACCTTCTGGTGAACGACTGTTTATGTGTCACAACCCTTAAATAGGGAGAAAGGATCCTAATCTTGCTGTAGGGCAGACTTTGGGGAAGGATGAGCTTTTGGGAAGCTAGATGCTTCTAGGAAGAGTGTAGGAGTGAAAGCTATTGAGGAAGGCAAAGAGAGCCTAGGAAAATAGACTCCTGCAACCTTTTTTTATTTACTTTTTAGTGTTGCTACCAAATCTGCCACCATTAAAATCTCACTTTAAACTGTAAAACAAATAGAAGGAAACCAAAAGATTTGAGGCTTTTAGCTGTATTCAAAGCTAAGCAATGAAAAAAAAATGAATGTTATCAGCAGCTCAGAAAACAAGTTTCCAATACAAGCCTGTAGCAGAACAAGCAGTCTGAATTTTCTAGTATTGTAAATCATTGCCCTACTTGTAGAAAAAGGGTGGGGGGAAAAGGCAATATCTGTGCATTTGAATAGCACATATGTATACGCACTTGAAATAAATATCTGAAAACTTGTAATACTGTGACTTTTAGGAATAAAAATCTAAACAATGTATTGAATTGTTTTTTGAATCTAAATGTTGAAATCAAATCACTTTAATACTAGGCTGGTGCTCAAGAGTGAAATGCATTTAGCTGACCACGGTGTCATCCTACTGTTTTTAAGTCTTCAAGATTGCCTTGTTATGAATGTTACTTTTGTCCTCTATCATGATCTCTGTAATATATCAAGCAACTGTTTGTTCAACTGCTTTTGCAGGTCTGTGTCTAGGCCTGCCTTAGCTCTGCTGCTTTCAAGTGAGATATGGGGTAGACAAAAAATTTTGGCCAGGGTTGATGAGCTGCTGGTGGACCCTCCTGCAGGGGGGGAGTTGACTCAAGGGCAGCTTCCCTGAGTGTTAACTTTTTCAAAATGTTTAGCCTTGTTGCCAACAATAGGTGTCCTATAATTGCCAGAACCTGTAATAAGCACCAAATTATTTTGTTGTGCAGTGCTACTGCTTGCTAGCCAGGCATTTGACAGGTCATGTCTGCTGATGTAGCCCCATATGCTTTTGCTTGGCCATGCTGAGTATGCCAGCGTGTTCTGTTCTGCTTCCTAAAAATCTTTGCATTTTTCTCAGCTATCTTTTTGTTCTTGTTTAGTAGTGGTTAAGCTTAGCAGTTTGCAGCTCTTGTTTACTAGTAAGCCTTGAAGTAATCTCAAGATCCTTGAGGAAGAAAAATCAGAAAGGGAGGGTGTGTTGTCAGAGCTACTAAATGGTTTGAATTAGGGCCACAAAATGAAGGAGTGGAGGAAATGTGCATCAAAGAACAGGCAGGAGGCATCTCCGCAATGATTTCAGCATTGTGTATGTTAGATTTCATTTAATTCGGTCTTAGTAGGAAATAGAGATTTGTTTAGAGTATGTATACTAGGTGCTGTGAGTTATTTTGTACTTCAGTTTTACTTTGTGTAAAAACATTTACAACCTACTATTGCTACTGCTCAAAAAGATCTTTTGTGCAATAATTTGTACAATGGATGAGCAATTCCTGTAATTGTTATCAGATGAATAGAATATGTTCATCTAAATGTACAGCAAAGTTTTGCACAACTTTTTGAAGCTGTACAAGTTAATTTTCTAACGTTTGACTGCATGCACACACACCAGTAAAGTGATTTTCAGGGCTCCTAGAGTTATGTAGGACTTCCATGACTTCCTTCATCTGACTGTACAAAATCAGAGCTTTCTCTATTGTCTCCCATTTTCTCTGCTTGCAAATAATACACAACAGTTAGCAATGCAAACAGGAGTACCTGATCAAAAAAAAAAAAAAAAAAAAAACACTTTGTATTTTGAATTGGACAGAGTGCTCTATGCATTTAGTGCTATTTTCACCTGTGTTGTAGATCCAAGTGTCATCACATCACAAGAAAGCACAGATGATGCCTAGAGCTGCCAGTTGTTGTCTCGGTGATACTGACTTGTTGCCTACAGAGTGTACCATTCTTGCAGCTTCAAAAAGCTGTGTATTCTCAAAAAGACATTGTGCATTTTTCCTGACAGTTCTTAGTTAATACTGGTGAATACTCTGTGATTATCATTGGTTATGTCAGCATGAAAGAATAATGTGCTTTTATTTCTACTTGAAATAAAGTAGGAGCACAAAGTATGTGTTGTTTGTAGTTGTGTAACTGTTCAAGATCATTGTAATAAATGTGTGTGTGCCTGTTTATACATATATGCTTACATTTTTTGCCTCTCAAACCTTGCCAGAAGTACAAGCTTGTACCATTGAATATCTTTTAGTCTTGTACAGCTGGGTGTTGTTTCTTCCTAGTTCATGTGTTCTGTATGCAATCTATTCCCGGTGGTTTCCAGAACACAATTACCTGTTTTCTTGTTTTTTCCCCTCTGTTAAAGCAAATCTTCTATTTCTTTTCTGTATAGAAATCCTATGGTGAGTCCAGCAATTTAGCCTTTATTTAAAGTTTTTAATTTGTATTTAAAGTGTTGCAGCTACTGCCCATCACTCAAAGTTTGTATCCCTGAATCCAATCCTACTAGGCAGTATTTGTTTTATATGGCCAGGAGTGTTGAATATGAATTATTGGAAGGAATATTTACTTTCTGTGTAATAACTTATTACTTTTGCATGACTAGTTATGCTAAAGGATTTGGAGCTTCATTACTAGAACAGGCTTGGGCATCTTGCTCCTAAGACAATAGGAGTCCATAGGTCTGTTTTACATGAGGTTTTTAGCCAGTGAGATGACAGATACTGAAACCCAACATGAAAGAGTGAATTATTAGAAGATCAAAGGGATTTTGAGTTCCTGACCCCAAGTTCCAGCCATTTTTGAGAAATGCTGTCATGATGTACATTGCCAGTGTCCTGCCTTCTGTGGCCTCAATAGAGGTCTCTTTGCAGTGCAGTTATTCAGTCTGCTTGCTGCAAGGTTAAGAGCGTATGCCAGTAAAAATATTTTTTTATTGGAAATATGTTCACACATACATTATTTTTATGGTACAGCTGTGTCTGTTAGGGTTTTCTGTCGGCAGTTGTCTTGGTCAGAATTGACTGTCCCTGTACTCTGGATTCCCAGAGCAATAGGGACAGAAATCTGCAAAGATCTAGTCTTTAGAAGTGAATCACATAGCAAGTTGGGTTTGGGGAGCTATAAGAGCAAAGTGACCTTTCTGTTGCCAGAATAGTGCTTTTCAGGAATAGACTTTGTAGCTGCTCTAAGCCTCTTGTGCAGATGGATTATGAAAGTTAATATAACAAAAACAAAACCCTAAGAATTTATTCTATCTTTAGAAAATAATTAAATTTCAAACCAAGGATTTGTTGCTTTCTAAAGCATGCTGTTACTGACTTAAGTCTTTGAACATTGAGTAATTTATAGTTTCCCAAGACACTAAATCAAGTATCTATTACATTATATGTCCACCTTCCTGAAAACCACCACATGTACTTGCTTCCAAAACTCGCCATGTGTTCTGTTAATTGCTGTGACTTGTTGGATTTTGCTACATATGCTTAGTACCCTTCCCAATATAATAAATTACTCTGTAGCACCTCTGCTGCCTAGACTGGATAACCCCTGCTTCTCCTCGAGATTGTTGATGTTGTGCACAAATGCAGAGAGGCTGCTGCATTTAAGTATTATTTGCTCACCTTCTATTCCTTCCTATCCTTTTTTAAAACAAGTCAGTGAAATAAGATACTTTAATTGTGAGTGTTGTAGTATTGTAAAGTACTAACTAAATTACTACATAGATACCAATAGGATTTAAATTAGTTATATAGAAACATTTAGATGCCAGGGCTTGATTTATGAAATGTGGTTTTACTCTGAAAATTATCAAGTGCTGTGTTTGGATACAAAAATTCCCTGATAAAAAAGCTGTGTTGTTTCACAGCAAAAGACTAATAATCCAACAAACAGATTTTTTTTATTAGATTGCTTTAGAAATGAGTTGTTGGCCCTTAGAAAATCAAGAAGACTACATCTGTTTTTAAAGTTGACTGATCTTCTGTAAAGGTAAAGACACCCATGTCTACTTTGCTTTTGTTTTTATCATACATGTTAGTAAAGAGATGAGTTTTGACAAAATGTACACTTTCTAGTAAGACTACCATAGCAGGTTTTCAAAATCATTTGCAAAACAAAATATTATCATTAGTGTTTATTTGCCCTAAATATTAGAATTGACAGAGAAACTAATAACATTTGTGACTCTTGTAAAATAGCATTGTGTTACCTAATTTCCAGAAAGCGATCATTTGGAGTTAAAATATCAGCAAAGCCGGAGTAATTAAGGGGTATTTTGTGTTGAGGTGTATGCAGGGAGAGTTGCATGTTCTCAAAACCGTTCAAGTTAGACATTGAAAGTAATCGTCTGGAGTAGTATCTCCTATCCGGTTACCATATAAAAACAGCGGGTAAAAGTTTTTGTCGCTATCTGCCTGCAGATATTGAAACAATGAAGGTTCTGTTTCCTATTAACTGTTCTGATGTACTGTGTTCTTTGTCAACAGCTGAAAAGAAATATGCTGGTATACCCTTCCTGGAAGACTTCTCCGTGTGTCTTTAGATCTTCCAAATCGGGACTTATGCCAAACCTAGCAAGTGAGGGAGTTGTCCGTGCTCCGCTTCAAACATTCACTGAAGAGGAGATAATGCTGAAAAATATGGGTACTTATTTTCTGTGTGATTAAAATTCAGAAGTGACATGGGGAAGTTTTAGCGTATTTCTTACTATTATTTACTTTTGGCTAAGTTTTGAGATTGTTGTGTGTGACTCTGATTTTTAAAACTGCTTTAGTTCATAAGAGAAAAAAGCAATATTCTTTTTTTGTTCTTTTTCTCTATTCCAAGCCATAGTGCAGTTTACTTTTCATAAATATATAGTAACTTCTTGAAACCATTATTAATGTAAAAGTGATGTTTCATATATTGACTTGTGTCTATTCAAAAGTATTTGGTTCAGCTACATTGAAATCTCTGAAAGTCACCAAGAGCAGTTAATGTGTACCCTGTGAGTGACAGATATGATAAGAGTGTGTGCAACAGTCAAGCCTGTGTGGAGACAGTGCTTCAGAAAGAATTTTGAAAGCAAAAGGGCAAAGTGAGGGCCTGGTATCTGGGGAAGTTCATAAAAGGCTTGAGCTGTCTTATTTGCAGAATTTTGTACACAAAATAACATGGATAAAAACCTGAGACCATCTTTGTTAAACACAATTTATAAAGAAAGATACAGCTGACAGAGTAAGAGATGTATTTGAAATACTTTTTCTGCGGGGAGGGAGGTTGACTAATGTCACATGAAAACATAACTGAGATGCTTTTGGGGTTTCTATATCTATAAGTAGTTTTTGTTTCAGTTCAGAGTTTAAACTCTGAACTCTATTTATAGAGTTCAGAAAACACTTTGTTAAATGAGCCTCATGGCACTGTTATAGGTGAGCAACTTTTTGGTCTTCAAAGTAGTTGCCTGGGAGACTCAGGGAATCAGAAATGGTGTATTGTTGCTATATGGATCCCAAAAAGGAGTTTTAGAATACTTACGCTATTTCTATCTTCTCTTCATTACAGTGAAAAAATTTGCTCAGGAACGAGTTGCACCTTTGGTGCAAAAAATGGATGAGAATTCAAAACTGGAAGAATCTGTAATAAAGGGATTATTTGAACAAGGGGTCTGCACATTTTTCTTAATCTTTTTAGTCATAAAATTATGCTAATATAGATTAATAGCTGTGCACTTTTCATTTTTTTGGATGAAAAGATTCAGGTATATAAATCAAATGAACTGATGAATCTTTAAAAATTGTGGAATTATCAACAGCAGGATAACTTTCTCTTCTACTGCATTATCACTCCTTTTTACTGTAATATTCTGTCCATCTCTTTTTATGCCTGTACTGCATTCTTCATCTTAGTTTTGAGTCCCCTATCTCTTCCTATTTTTTCTTTCCCTTAGATAAGCATAATTTTGCAGAATCCTAGAACTGATATGACTGTCATAACAACATTGCTGGAAAAAAATTCCAGGAGTGCTAATTGGGCAGCCAGTTATTGCAGACAACCTATTGATCATTCCTGGAATAAATTGAAAATAAATCTTTAAATCTTAGGGTCAAACTTGAAATGTGTGTTTAGAATGTCATTTTACACAATGAAAATGCTAAATATAAGACTTATTGCATTTTTTCACTGCAGTTAGACATTGCAATTATTACAGAAAATGTAATTGGATTAGCTAGGGTGATGATTGGCGTGTCCATTGCACAAGTTATTTTTTTCTTGCTTGAATGAACTATCAACTTCTATGAGGAGCTTGTTGCTCTTAAGGGTATTGAAGGAAAATAGGTCTTTTAGGTAAGAGTATGTAAGTGGATGTGTTTTCTCTTAATCTGTTGTCTTTAGTATCAGCTTGGGCTAAGAAGGTGTTGACTAATGTGAGAAATTGTGTGTTTACACTCCCTTAGCTGATGAGTATTGAGCTTGGGGAAGAATATGGAGGGACTGGAGCTTCATTTTTTTCAACGATATTGGCAGTAGAAGAACTGGCCAAAGTCGATCCATCTGTAGCCCTTCTATGTGAGCTCCAAAATACACTAACCAATAAGTTATTTACCTTGTATGGATCAGAAGAGCAGAAGAGAACTTACTTGCCCAGAGTGGCTAAAGATATGGTGAGTTAAAGTCTCACTTTACTGAATTATTATTTTTAAATAGTTATGTAATGTTAACATCTTTTCCTGTGGTTAAATGGTCAATTGCAGCATATAGGAAATACCTTCATATATGAGCTTGGAAACTCTTTGTTTTATTTTAGAGCTGAAATTTGTAGTATATAAATATGGTCTGATCATTAGTAACTGAGACGTAAAAGGTGGAAAGGCACTTATTAGTTTCATTAGAATCATACAATCATAGAATCATTAAGGTTGGAAGGGACCTTTAGAGATCATCTAGTCCAACCTCCCTGCATACTCATTGAGACTTAATTTACTGTGGAAAAGATTTCAGATGCTTCTAACTGCACAGTCTTTATATTCTGAATCTACACCTCTGCATCTTAGCTACTTTGATGCGACTTAAAATATTTGATTTTTACAGGCTTGTGTTTCATTATTATTTTCCTTTCAAAGCTTGTTACATCTGCCAATATATGCAATAACAAGTAATGCTAATTTTTCTCTTCAATTGGTAGATAGGCAGTTTCTGTCTTTCGGAGGCTGGATCTGGGAGTGATGCTTTTTCTCTGAAGACTCGAGCTGAAAAGAAAGGAGACTACTATATCATTAATGGCTCAAAGATGTGGATTAGCTTTGCAGAACATGCAGGAGTTTACTTTGTGATGGCAAATACGGATCCTGCTTTGGTAATTCCTGAAGGAATAGCTTTATTTTTCAATGAAAGATGGTAATATACTACTGGGTTTATACAAATAATCTGTTAAAGGTTTCTTTGCATCTTTTCCTAACTGAAATCAACTTTTTTTTTTTTGAAATATTTTCAAAGGGGAGAACCTGCTGCATAGTTTAATATGTTTCTCCCACCAAGAAAAATAAAAATGATAGAATCTTATTTGCATGGTAAAGATGACAACAAGCACTGGTATTGTCCTGGGTCACTAAAGGACAGATCGACTTAAGTCTTCTGACACTTCTGACCTAACTTTCAAGTTACCGTTATTAGATGAACTACAACTTGGGCTGCATACAATCAATATTAATAAGTGTGTAACAGTAAAGTGTGTTCAGGTAGCAAAATGTAAAGCTTAACATACCTGTTTCATGTTTTGCCAGGTACCAACTTATGGTAGTATATGTAGAAAAGACCTTAAAAAGTGAACTGCAGACATCAGAATGTACTATACCAAAACAGAAGATAATAATCAAATATATACTGTGTACCTTATTTTTTTAAACTTCTTCCAGGATCTCTTCCTTAAATTAAGCTAAAGATATTTATTTTTAAAATTTGAAATCTTAACTAATGAAAAGGATATTCATCAGCTACTGATCAGTGCTTTGTCTGGAATTGTTTCTTAAATATAATGTTTTACAAAGACATGCAATACGTTTTTTATCTTAAAGTTACAAATTTGTTCTTACACCTTGGTATTCAATGAGGAGATTAAAAGTTGATATTGCTTGAAGATTAAGTAACAGTTAACATTGATATAAGTGATGAGAGAACAGACCACAGTGGAGCTGTGTACCGAAATACACACTCGGCTCTAGCAGCTCCCGGGTGGTGAGATGTTTTGTCATTAAGGTGAGATGTGCAGAAGAAACAGCAGGCTCACCTCTAATAAGAAATAACCCTTCTAACCCTTCTGCAAGAATGACAGCACTTTTCCTGCCTCTGTGTCATCCTCTTAATGAGGGGAGCTGCTGTGCTAGGCACAGGAGGAGATGGTACCATGAGCAGGAACACCTCACCTTTGTCTCATACACCTTGTGTTAAGAGACACTGTGTTTAAGTGACGTGTATTCCAACAGCAAGAAGTAGCCCCAGTGCATGTCTGACTCACTTACGTGGCGGCTTCCAGTATAGACAGGCACTATAAGACAGCTGCTGCCTGTCTTTTCATGGTATCAGTCCTTAGTTTTATCGCAACAACTTTTAGGGTTGTTCTGATTATTTTTCCCATGATATCATTTAGTAGAATGGTATGCTTTGGCCTTCATTAAGCTAGAATTATCCCACATAGAGGGGACAGATGATGGTGCTTTATGTAGTAACATGATATTAAGCAAGTATAAATTTTAGTATTGGAATGATATATTTGAACTTTGTATTATCTTTTAAAAGTTCTTGATTATTTTTTAATTCATCCTAGGGATATAAGGGAATTACATGTTTCATAGTAGATCGCAACACAGAAGGACTACAGGTAGGGAAGAAGGAGGATAAGCTTGGAATTAGAGCATCTTCTACCTGCACAGTAACGCTTGAAAATGTTAAGGTATGGTAAGTTGTTTAGCTGTTGAAACATAATTTGTGTATTACTTGGGTATGGCCATATGTAAGAAAAGAATGTTAAGAAAAAGCCTGATTCTTTTTTTATCTAGACATACTGATTATTTGCCTTTATTTGACTTTCTTCCTCCTTCCACAAAGAAAAGAGGAATTTGATTTCTTACATCTTGATATAATTTTTAACTCGTGATTTAATTCTGAATAGTTTTCTCAATCACCAGTTTAATCATGCATATTGGGGAAGGTCCTAATCATATAAGGAATTAAATGCTGGTTTTGTATTTTGTGCCTTCATTTTATGCCTTTGTTTATGAGGAACACTTGATTCATTTGTGAAACCTTCTAGCAGTTGCAAAACTGAATAGAATAGAATTAACCAAGTGGTTTTATCCTATAGGTTCCTGAGACCAATGTCCTGGGACAAATTGGACAAGGCTATAAATATGCAATTGGAATGCTGAATTCTGGCAGAATAGGTATTGCTGCCCAGGTGGGTGACATCATTATCACTTAATGCAATTATATGATTTTGGATTTGACTTGAAACCTATGAAGTACTGGAAGTGTTTGCAAAGAATATTTACAAAATGCTACGTGAAAAAAAAATTGCCACTAGATGTCACTATTCCTGTGTCTGTTACTGCTGCCTGCTGAAATAACCTTAAATGCAAAATGCTCCTTCAGCAATAGGAGTCGTATATTTAAGAAGCATTAAATGGCAATTAGTTTGTCTTTGATTAACTGTTGCTACTGAAGTATGTCAATGTCTTTATCTTCCATTATGTTCTAGAAAACTGACTCTTTGGAAAATAAGAAGTGTACACTAAGAAGTGTAGTGATGCTTCTAGCAAAATTGTATGGGCTTGTCAAATGTGATCTTATAACTAGTAACTTTAAAGTCACAAAAATATTAACTCCAACAGTTATTAATATAGTTATTAACAGTTATTAAATACCAACAGATTTTTTTAGTTCTGTGCTGTGTTTCAAAGTTGTGTATTGTGGTATCTTTGGGAAAAGTGTGGACCTTTGAGTAGAGTGCAGTGTCTTGCTGTAAACTGCATTTGGACCCCAAAGTGCAGTTGGTTTAAGCAAGTTGGATTCAGTCATGTGATAAAATAGATTATGGCAAGTTTTTATATTTTCGATTTACCTCTAAATGTAAATGCAGCTAATAAATGTGTCTGTTCTGTTTTTATTTTATTGTGTGTGATGTGCTATAATGGCTGCAGTCTGTCTGTACTGCTCTTCCTCCCTTTTACCAAGTCTGCAGACAGCCAGAGAGGAACAGGTCATTGTGAATGACCTGGTCACAGGTTGCCCACTAAGCAGTGTGCTATGCTGCTAAATGGATTGGCTTTTCCATCCTTTTTAAAGATTATCTGTGATTAAACTTTGTCTGATATGACATTTAAAAACTGGAGCCATGGGCCTCGTTGTTCCCAGAGATACAAATAATCTAGATACTCTGGCAGTAAAATGCATGGTCTGTGTTTTACTCTAATTACTCCAAGTAACTTAATTAAAAGTTAAGGTCAGGTGGTTGTTATATTTTAGTTACTACTTTTGTTAGCACCATCAAATGAAGAGAAATGTGCTTTAATGAACAAGAATAGCAGTTCTAAAGCTCTGTGGTATTTTAATTTATTTTTGCAGGAGTAATAGCTTAAAAGATAATGAATGTCTTAAAAAATTGCAGCTGTGCAAACAGTTTCATTTCTAGTGCAAAGTAACTATGCATTGTTACGAATGCTGAAGCTGATATGATGCTTAGTTTATCTCTGAGACTGTTCTGAAGGAAGGCAACAAATCTTGATGGTACAGCTAATTAACAGTGTACTGTATTGTTTTCATGTGCTAATTTTCCATGTATTTGTTTTCCTTTCCTCTTTTTTTTTTTTTTCTGTCCTGGAACCTTAAGTCATTAGGAAGTAGCTGTTTCTGAGTCCAGTCAGTTACATTTTTATCTCCTCGGGGCCATTGACTTTCAGCTTAAAATGTCAGTCTATCAAAAAAGTATACTCTTCTACATCGTTAAAAGTAGGTTGGTATAATCTCCTTGATGGCATAGCAGATTGTTGTTCTCTAATATCTTGTCATGATCTGGAAAAGTTTTAAGATTTTAATTTTACTATTTCCTGTTCTGTTCTTTCAGGTCATGTCACTCTTTTCTATTCTTTCCTTGTTTTATGTTTGCCTTGATGTAATTCTCTGTTTTTCCTTCGCTTAGGAAGCAACTAGTTAGAAAGAATGCCTCTAAATGGAAGAAAGTTATGGAATGAAATCACCGATTTTATTTACTATCAGTGATACATTTCAGACTGTATGAAAGGCAGCATCCATTCTTATCTTAGAAATGGAATATGCTTCTCATATTTGATATTTTCAAAGCTGTAAAACTTCTGGTATACTGCTAATCTGTAAACTACTTGTAATCCTTGTTTATGCTGACAATAGGAAACTAGGTAGATATAAGTTTCTTTAAGTTTATCACATATTTTTCCAGATTGTCCTCCGAGATTAGTATATAGCATTTAAGTATCTACAGACAAAACCAAGATCTCTTCAAATAATTGTCTTTCTGAAGCAGGCATTATTTCTTGTAGCATTAATAGTGCAATGTGGAGTGATATTAAAGAAAAAATAAGGCTTTTTACTTATGACATTTGAGATCTGAGTATTAGGCAGGATGAGCTCTGTTAACATTGAGGACTTGAGATGGCATTTTAGAGCTCAGAGTACTAATAGAGCAGCAGCTAATTTATTTCTTGATCAATGATTTTGATCCAGCTCAACTAAGGAAGCTTTGCTTTACTACTTAGTTACTGCTGATTTCATGTATAAAATTGGCTGTCGTGTATTTCCAGTTCCTCATACAACAGTGTGTGTTTTTGTTTGTTTTTTGCCTTCCTTAGAGTGAAGAAAGTGTGTGGAAATACAGTCTTCTAAAAGTATTCTGTCAAAGTGTTTTTTCTTCCAGAAAATGCTTGAACTAAGGCTATTCCTCCTTTCGCTGTACTAATTTTAACTTCTGAAATAAAATACTGATTCTGACAGCCTGGTATCTCCTCTAAAAAAGAGAAATTATTTTTAATGTGAAAATAATCATCTGTCTTTTAATAATGTTACTTAGATCTAGAGTTCTGTTTACGGTCCCTTTTCCTTTGTAAAGTTAGTTAAGAACATTCCCATACATTAATACTTGAGCAGTCACACTGGGTTCTTAACTTTTTTTTAAAGATGGTCAGTGTTTTCTAAATATTTTGCCTTTAATAACAGATTTTTTTCAGGAGTATGTGACAGGCTTCAATCCACAAACAGCTTTTTTTTTTTTATTCTGACTTACCTCAGTCAATCTAGTTAGCAATTGTTAGAACGCTGACTTGGGAGCTTCTCTACAGTTTTTTTTCTTATATTTTGACTTTATGTAATTTTGGGTAATCCTTAGGTACGAAGAAAACTTTTCTTCTGAATATGAAACTTTGTTAAAAAGGTGAACTCCCTCACTAGAAGAACACCTCTTATGTCCATTGGGTACATTCAAATAACTATTTTTTTCTGGATAATTTTTTTTCTTACAGATGTTAGGGTTGGCACAGGGATGTTTTGACCATACTATTCCATATACGAAGGAGAGATTCCAGTTTGGGAAAAGCGTATTTGATTTCCAGGTATGTGTCAGTGAATATATGGGAAGTTTTCTGCCAGAGAATAGTAGTTATCACAGTATGAAGTCACTACAATGAGTGATCTGATTTGCATAATTTGTGCTTCATTGTGTGTCATATTTCTACTTTTCAATATTTGAATTTTTAAAAAAAAACATTTGTTATGTAAAATATGTAAGTTCAGTGCTATATGTTTCTGCAAGTCCCATATAAAGCATTTAAAACTTCAGAGCACAATTAAAGTCTCCTGCTTGATATGTTAACTGAAGTTGAAAATAATACACCTAGCACTGCTTTCACTTTTGTTTTTAATCTCAGCATGTTGAATGTGTTTCAGTTTTTATACCCTTTTCTTACAGTAGAGGAAGTCAATTTTCTGGAGATCCTAGAAAGCAGAAGGATGTGGAAAATGGATTAGATTTCTTATGCGAGGACATTTAGTTTTCATGATATCTGTATCTTAAAATTAAGACTGCAAAAATTATGTATAGTTTAATAAGGTAAATGTTTAATTATAATTACTATAGAAAACTTTCTCGTTAGAAGAAAACTACATCTTGGCTGGAAAGAAGGAATATCAGAACTTAGTCTTAACTTGTACAAATTTGAAGAAGCATCCACAGATAACAAGGAAATATTTTGAATGAGAAATGGAATTTACAATTGCTTAACTATAATTTTGTTATTTTGACCTGTGTATATGTTTTTGCAAATTTTAGGGAACAGCGTTAATGCATGGTTTATAGTAGGATGAAAATTTGTATTTAGGAGCAATTTAGACCTCTACCTCTAAATGTTAATTTTCAATCATCTTAATGCCTGGTCTTTGTAAATAAACCTAGTCTTCTATAATTAGTAGTGTTCAGAGGTAACCTCCCTTGTGAGCCCATTCATCAGTCATGTACTTTATACATACTTCCCTGCCACTCCTTACTCTTATCTCAGAGGACCAGTGAAGAGTTTTCTGAGTCTTTTTATTAAGCTTCATCAGGGAAGTATGTTTCTTCACATAAGAATATTCTTATAGATAGTGCAAAACAAACAATTTGGGCTGAAGTTTCTCTTGCTAATGGCCTTCATGAACATCTTCATGTTGCACCCTCTTTTCTAACCAGTTCACCAAGTTCCCCAATGCTCCTGAGCTCAAGAAGAGGGAACTGCACATGGGAGTGCAGTTACTTTTAAAAAAAAAAAAAAAAAAAAAAAAAAAAAAGGCTGACTCATTTTTTTCCAACTACGATGAAGATGCAGAGGCATATGGTATTACTAGTACATCTGGAACTTAATGTTATTTTAGAGTATAGGTATGTTACTTTGAAAGCAATGAGTTTTGTCAGAAATTTCAATTAAATACTAGCTATTAGTTCTGTTTGACTCATGGACTGCTTATTACAGGCAATGCAACATCAGATAGCTCATGTGGCCACACAGTTGGAAGCTGCAAGGCTGTTGACCTACAATGCGGCTCTGCTTGTAGAAGCAGGGAGGCCATTCAGAAAGGAGGCAAGCATGGCCAAATACTATGCAGCTGAGGTAATGTAAAAGGTTTGGGGGTGTTTTTTTGTTGTTTTTGGTGGGGTTTTTTTGGTTCAGTCAATTTATTCTACTGCTATTTAAAAGTTGCTTCTGTTACAGAATGAGTGGGTTTAAATAATAAAAATGTTTTGCTGTAAAATCTGTGGATTTTCTTTTATTTCATTTCTCACGCTGGTATCAAAGCAGGCCACTAAAGAATGACCTACTAAAGCTCTACAAGTTTTGAGAAATGATACAATGTTAAGAGAAAGTGAATTAGTAATTCATTCATTCAGAGAGATTCTCTCAAAATTCCCTTTGTGGTTAGGACAATGGCATTGATGGGACTCTTTGAGTCTTAATATGATTCAAAACCAGTGGTGGATAGGATTGCTTCCTTCTCTTGTCAGTTACTGTTTTGAGTATTGCTACTATTTTTCATGTCTTTTGTTTGACTTCTTTTAGTTAGTACTTCAGTTATATTTTGTTCAATTACTAGATTGTTTTTTTTTAAATAGCTGTAAAGAATAAAACTTACTACCACCCCTGTGAAGTTAAATGCTGGTATTTTAATTCTGAAATTAATTTTCATAGGTTGCAACACTGACAACTAGTAAATGTATTGAATGGATGGGTGGAGTCGGATTCACAAAAGACTATCCGATTGAAAAATATTATCGTGATTGCAAGATAGGTGAGTGATGCTTTTTTGCTGAATATTTCTTCTAGCATGAGTGTTACTCAAGACTGGAAATGAATGACTGTCTGTTTTGTGTTATTTAAAGCTATTTTTACCCTGATACTGCAATTATCATTGATTTAAATGTTCAGATATAAAGAGATAAAGCTTTAGTTAAGGCCTAGCTAAAATGCTTGATTAGATATAAATAATACACAGATCATTTTATCATGTTTCACTGAATAAATGAAAGTTCAGCTCTTTAACCTAGAGAAGTTATCTGCATGGAGTTTTGTTTTCAAGATTTCCTTATTTTCAAATCTAATTTCTAAACCTAGTCACTTCACATTTCCAGCAGTATTATTCTTTAAGTTTTACTGTTGATATCATTTTAAATACTTAATTTGGCTTGGTTATCTATGCTTCTTGTTAAATTTTGCAGCAGAAAAGGGATTTCATTGCTGTAGACAATAAAATATTAGAATTTATTTCTGCTCCCAAATCTGCTCCCAAAACTTGCTCACTGAATCTTAAGTGTTCTAATTGGATCGTTAGAACAAGAAGTTGATCTGTCTTCATATATTTACTGCAGTTTTACATTCTTCTAACTTCTGTTCTTCTGATTTTAGGTACAATATATGAAGGAACCTCAAATATCCAGTTGAGCACCATTGCAAAAAGCTTAGCACAGGAGTACTGAAGCCATAAGGACATTTTGACTGTTACAGAAATTGTTCCACTGAACACTAATCATGGGTTTTAGTTTTATCTATAATTATAAAATCATAAAGGACATAAAACAAAATACATTCTCATTGGGGAAATCATAAGGAAAACCATGAATTCTCATTTCATGATAAGGAATAATTAATGTGAAATCATGAATTCCATATTGAATTTCAAATTTCAAATCATGCTAAAATAGGTAATGGTAGGCCTTTCTACCTGAGAACCTTCTAAAATAGTGCATTGTTTTAAATTATTTGATTTGTTTAGATTATGCAGTGTATCTCAATTTTGAGATTTAAGAGTAAAAAGAAGCAAACTTTTGCCTAATGCAAAAGGATATATTAAGCTGCCTAGGAATTGTTGCATAGGGTAGAGCTGTTTGCTCTTGATGTCCTGTATTCTGTGCTATGGGGCACAGTAGAGGTGTCTAGAAATAGAAGTGACAGTTTCCTCTTTCCCTGGCTGAGTGATTCCTACAGAGCTGCTGTAATTGTAGTAATTTTTATAGCAGTCCTTAGTGTATTCTTAAGTATATCTTGACAATTAAGCCCTTCTAGCCTCAATTTGTAGTAGTGAATGGTAGATAATATCTACCTTCCTTTCCATCCTTCTTCAGGTGTTAAGGGTTTTAATCTAAGGCGCTATTTACATTTCTCCTTTTATAAAAGGTTGAGTTGAAATCTCTGTGAAATGGGGTTAAGAAAGACGTAGTAGCTTTGCAAAAAGACAAAGATACAAGGTAGGTAATAGGAATTCTGTAATACCACCTCACAGTAGCTTTTCCATGTTCAATACACTTTACATACTTTGATCCTCAGAACTTTCCTGAAAGTTAGTTAATTTGCGATTGACAACTCTCTAAGGAAGTCACTTGCTTTCTTTGTAGAGAACTATTATTTCTCCATATGAGATCTTTTCTCCTTTTAAGAAGAAAAGGGAGGTTTTTTGTATGTACATGTACAGACATGTGCATATACATGTGTGCATACACAAATAAACATACTTTTTCCAGGAAGATTTGAATTTGTCCCTCTCCACTTCAGAAGTATTTAGTTTACTGAAGAAGTTGTCTTGGTGTTAGAAAGTTACTAAGTGTTCAATCTCTTGATTCTTAGTTTATTATCTGAAAAATTATTCACTGATGAGTGAGAGACTCATCTCACTGATGAGAATTTTAAGTGTGGGGTTTTTATTGCTGCCTTTTTTTTTAACAAATTTAGAAGAATCTCATTTTTAAAACTTGCTAGTCACTGATATTTATTTTAAATGGGGCTTAGATTGTTAGTCTGAAGCTCCCAAAAGATTATTTTTTTTTTTTTAGATAGGGGAAAATAAGACTTAAGTACAATGTGTTGGGTGAAGCAAGCAGATTGCAGTGCATGGTATTATACAAAGAAACAAGCAAGGAGGGACAGCACCATTAAAGTTGTAAATTGTTTTCTAACTTGCTTTCACCCTCAAAGGGAAGTAACTACTTTAGTGAATGAGTCCCTGCATGCACATTTGGCCTGTTCTTAAGCAAAGGATTAATGTTGTAATTATCCTCATGCCAAATAAACAAGCACCTTCTGCATTTCTTTGATCAATAACTTGGAGACTTTCAAAAATACACAAGTAGGAGAGTAGACTAGGTGATTTCTGAAGGTTTTTTAGCTGTATTAAAAAATGCATTTTAGGTTGCTTGCGGGCTTTCTTTCAGCTCAACCCAGCTGCTGAGGATATTATTAGACTAGAATGAAGGCTGTGGTCTCTGCAACAACTAACTACAGTTATTCTAGTCAGCATACTCTGAGTCTAAAATGAGCACAGCCAAGCTACAAAATCTTAGTTATTGAAGAATAGGATACATTGTGCTAACAGGTTAGCCTGATTTGCTAACATGAGTGTCAACTGAGATCAGGTTTTTGATTCATACAGTTTAATAGGCCTCGGTCTGAGATACTACCTTAGCCTGGCTTCTGCAGTCCTGCATGAGTCTAGGAAGTAAGTGACAGTGCTTACCTGAGTTAACACAGTGCTAAAATCAAACCTGGTCTGGATCAAGATTTATGGAGAAAAGTGCACAGTTGTCGAAGGACTGCTGAATTCTACCTGTTCAGGGTTATGTAAAAGATCTGTATATAGAACTGTCAGGAATGTATTTTTAAAAAATAATCAGGACAAATCAAAATAGTGTGATTTCTTGCAATCATAACTTTGCTGTGTTCCAGGAGACCACCCAAACAGCCTTGTCAACTTATCAACAATTCATCTAAGGAAAGGAAAGACAATCCTTTGATCAGTTTTATAGCTGTAAATGTTCTAGGTCTCTTGGTTACATATACTGTGTTCTGTAAGTGCACAATGCCATCTAAAAAAAAAAATATGCATTTAGTTTGGTATTTGTCAACAAAGCTCAGTGGAGGAATACACATGTGTGAAATGTAACCACTGAGTTTCTTGCAAGACTGCATTTCTTTTTAAAAAAAGTATATGTACTACTCTAGCTGTTCTGGTCACTGTGTGACTGGGAAGGGCTGACTTGCTTAAACTGCCAACATTCAATTCCCCTGCCACTAATGCAGACATTGGTTTAGTAATAAGGAGATCTGTGCATTTGTGCAAGAGCTGCACTCCCGGTTCAGGCTGGGAAAGGCAGTGTAGATTGTCAGAAATCACACTTGTATGTTTGGCACGGTTAGGCTAAGGAGTGTTCATGGTGGTTGCTACACCAGTGATTGTAGGGCTGTGATTCTAGGTGGTGCTGTGGATGCTGTGAAGTTTTGGTGATGAGGGGAAGACTTAAATCTACTTCATGGATACACTGTACTTGTTAGCGTTTTCCCTTTTTATACTTTAGTCAACCCAGTCAATCTGATCTACAGCATCAGAATGTCTTCAGTAATAGGATGTTACATGTGGGCTTTTCTGGTTAGGGAGGAAAAAAAAATGTATTGAGAATATATAAGAAAAGTGCCTGAATTTTGTATTTGACTAAATGCACTGCTAGTACAATATATCAGATGAAGGTTCTTGATTATTAATCTGCCATTTAAAATCTGGGACATGATTCTGTGCCTTTTTTTAATAAAGTAGTATGAACAGAATGCATGTTAGTACTGTTCTAGTTCATGGTAAAGTTTTAAGGCATGTTTGCACAGAATGGTTTAATTATTGCATGGAAAATATCAAATACAACATTTTATATGATGTTTTCTGTGTTGTTCTTGTAAGTGGAGAGAATTCTGTGCTGTCCGACAGGTAGAGCAGCAGAACAGTAGGATGAAATTAAGGAAAATATAAGTTAGTTGGATATGATGAAAAACTTAATGAGTCATTTTCATTAGATGGTGGAGTGATCTAATAAAATTGAGAACATTATTATTAGAGTGCTACAGTAGAAGAGAGGAAGTACTTAAAGTACTGTGGGAACCCATTCTTCCTTTGAAAAGGAGAGGAGCTGCTGCTGTGCTAAATTAGGAGAACAAGTTTTTACATTTTCCATCTATTTTCCAGAGATTTGCAGGAAAAAAGGACTTGCTCTTTGAGCCTTTTACTATTTAAAGAATTTTCCAATTAACATAATTACATTCCCATTTGGAAGTCTTTTGGTGAGAGACACCCACTTCAAGTTCTTTGTACCAAGAGAACCTAGATTCGAAGTGGAGCCTGGTTCTGGGACAGCTGTCTGACTTGGGCTTGTTGATTGCATACATGAGAACGGAAGAAACTTTTCTCCTTCACCCCAAAATGTATCCACTGAACCAATGAGATAAATCTTAGAGGAGTTTTGTAAAAATGGTTAATAGCTACCACGAATACTTTGTAAATACCTACCTGTTATCTTTCCAAACTATTGGAGGAGGCATAGATGAGAGTAGAAGGCAAGCTGAATGTATTGTATAGTTCCCAAAGAATTCTCACAATTTGTAACTTGTTTCGAAACACTGTAGTTGCAGAGTGTTTTACGAAGAGTTGTCCTCCTGTAGAGGATGTACCCCTAGATTTAGGTGAAGTGGAGTAGCTGCAAGTCTTTACTTTGCTACATTTGGCTGCCTAGAGCTAAGTAATCTTACGAAGAGGATACATTCTTGGTTTGCTTTTAACCATGCCAAGTCTGGTTACAAAATCTTTTTTTGAACAGAAATAAAGATGTAGAGTCTCAAAAGGCACTAATAGCACTCTTTTATATTATTCTCTTCAGGTTCATAGAAATTTACATCTTTCTGAAACTGGTCTTTCTCTTAAGTGCCTTGTTAGCTACATTGATACTAATTCTGGAAGACTATGCACATAAAGATATCTCAGTGACTTCACTAAATATCCTAGCTCAAAACAAGCCTTCCTTGCAAATAGAAAGTAATCCTTCACTGCCCAAGTAACTAGTAACTAGGTAACCACTGCCCAAGTGGTTTCAGAAGAACTCATCAAATGTATGTAAAGATTTTCAAACTTCTGGACAAATTAGTTCATAAAAAAAAATGTGTAGGGAGATGTCTGGAGCAAAGAAAGCTATTAAAAGCTGTAAGTACTGGCATGCCTGGCATTGTGAAAGGGGGGAGAAAAAAAAAAAAAACAACTAAGAGCAACAGGAAAAAACCTAAAATACATCAATAAATCCTTAACTTCCACATTATTGCCTTGTTTATTTGTGGGTTGCCTGACAATGAAATCAGTATATACGGACTGAAAAGTGAATCTACTCTAGGCTGCAGAAGAGAAGATCTGCTTCCAATCTGTTTGAAGTGTGACACAAACCATTGTCACAGTTCGACAGTTCTAAAAACATCTGTTACAAATCAGTAGATAAGGCAGGGCTGGCCTGCTTTTGATATGTTTAACAAAAAAGAAATGTTGACTTGCAGATACTAGCAGGACTTAAAATTAGCCTCATCTGTAAGTTGTCTAGAGGACCGTAATGGGAAAGCATCAATTGGTGCCAAGAGCTAAAATGTTTTTTAGGGCTTCCTGCAAGTGAGCATATTAAGAAATGTCTTAAACTTTTCCTGCTACAGACCTTTTTTATTTCCTGGTGTAAGTAGGACAGAATTGCTGAGCTACAATACGGCCAATTCATGTTGATCTGTACCCCATGTCTTTCTGGGATGGATGAGTTTGGTGGGTTGGTTTTGAGAAAGTTTGTGGTTTGAAGCCTGCAGAGCACCTCTGGCTGAATCTGTACTTCGTGGGATGCAAAAGCTGATCCACGTGTCCAGAGCTGTTGTCTGTCTGGGTCAGGGACTGTTTCTTTCTTTTCATATGAAGGCTCAGCTGAGGATTTTTGAGTAATGAATCAACAGAACAATCCACAGCTCATCATTTTCTTCAGGCTGCTTGCTGTTGTCTTCCCAGAGGGTTCTCACCTGAGTTGTCCTCCAGGGCATGCTGCAAGCTTTTGCTGTTCACTAGACCTTTCCTAAAGATGTGAATTAAGTGTAAAGTATTTTTATTTTTAAGTATAGCTAGAGCAGTCATGCAATTTTATTTTTGATATTGTCTGTCAGATTTTTAGGCTGTGTTTAGATGGTACCCCAAGACATGAAGATGGTACATTTTGTAAAGAGGTGAGCTAGATTCCTTGGGCCTTCTTTTCCCCTGTAGGAACACAAAAAGCAGTGTGTGAAAGCTTAAGAGCACTAAATGTTGCACAGCTTATTTGTGCTAGAAATATTAGTTGAATAAGTTTTGTTTATGAAATCACTAGCCTATATCCAGTGCAGGGCCAGCTAAGGTGAAAAAGTTAACTTGAAAATGACGTAAAGGATGTCAATGTTATACTGCCTTTCTATTGCATCTAATCAGCAGCTTTGTGTTAAATTTGACAACCTGGCGGAAGAATTGGAGCAATTCAGAAATTAAAGTTCTGAAAACTTAGCTACATGCTGAAAAGAGCCATAGAATGCGTTAATTCAGTTGTTGAATATGTAGTTCATACCCAATAAATGCTTTCTGGTAGAAAAGCTGCTGCTGTTTGTTTTAGGAAGGAAAGTATTAAACATTCTGTTCGTGAGATGGAAGATGTTTACGCACCAAAAGCAGCATTTTCTCCAATTGTTCCAGGAAGAATTGAAGCAAGCACTTTTCCTCTCAGGTAATTTTTGAACTTTGAAAATATTTTATGATTCCCTATTATGTACTAGCAGATGGTTGTAAGATATGAAAGCTGTATTCCTGCTTTCTCCATGTTCAGAAAAAAATCCTTTATGTTCCATTATATGACTTTTTATCAAACACAGACTGTTATGCCCGCTTGAATTCAAAATTATTTTATTTTTCTTTCTTTGTCTGTACAGGCAGACTTTAAAAGAAAATAATTACTGCAGTTTTATTCAGGCAATGGCAACGATTGATTCATATACCAGGTTAATTTACTTGTTGCTTGAATAATAAAAATTAGATAAAGCAAGCTATTTGTCATGAAATAATTTGTCTTATTCAAGATTTACAGTTTCTAAGGTCCAAAGTAAGATGTCGTGGTAGGTCTTCCATTTTATGCTAGAAGTATTTCTGTTTTATACTAGAAGTATAATTTCACTGTGTTTTGACTTCA
This sequence comes from Nothocercus julius, assembly GCA_013398735.1. Classification (NCBI taxonomy): domain Eukaryota; kingdom Metazoa; phylum Chordata; class Aves; order Tinamiformes; family Tinamidae; genus Nothocercus; species Nothocercus julius. The sequence continues at coordinate 3,243,400 of VZSV01000093.1, read as the reverse complement.
GTGATTCAATTTGCAGAGATGAACAACTCTCTGGAGGCAGTACAGCTTGTAATTATTTAATAATTATTTTAAACATACTTTCTTATCCTTATGTAAGAATCTGGGCCACAAGAATATTGTGCTTGTGTCCTCCAACTCTTCAGGACGCTGACAAAGCTTCCAATTATCTGGTAACATCAAGTGATCTGGTAATTCAGACTATTGTAATTTAATAGCCAACATTTTTTTTTTATACTGCTACTTCTGTTTAGAAGTATCTTTTTTTTTTTTTAAGCTATAAAAGCCTTCTGGCACTGAACTGCATCCATTTCTTGACTGAAACATGTCTGCTGTATGCTAACATCATTATCCAGGAATGATTTCTAGAAGAGGAAGTGAAGAATAATTAAATCATTCCTAACTGAAGGAAATGCTTCACAGAAGAACTATGCAAATTCCAATTTGGCCAAGATGCTGTGGTTTCATGTTCTATTTCTGGGAAGGGCAGAGGGGGAAGCGGGTTATTTTTGGAGTTAGGCATAGCCAGGTTCTGGCTTGTTTTTTCTCTTCCTCAAGATGAGTGTGCTGAGACATCCTTGATCAGGAGGGAACATGGTACCTGCCACGTTCAGCGTGTCAGGACCTCTTCTGCTTGCAAGTGTGGGACGTGTCCCACTCGCTGTTGGTATTTGGCTTTGCCTGTCACTTGCTGAGATCCAGAAATGGGTGCACTTTCCTCCCCCTCATTAATTACAGGGAGGTAGCAGGATATTTTGGTCCTCTTCATCTGCATGCAACTATATACAACAACCGCCACTGAGTTCTCTCCAAAAGCCTTGGTCTGTAACAGGGTGCAAGAATAAAGGATGCTGCATGACAGAGTCCAAAAATGAGGCAAGTGTGACCTGGGGGTGGATTTGCTGGATCCCTGGCAGTGCTTGGCAAAGGAGGCACCTCAGGACCCACAGACAGTGCTGTGGCCTGGGCATGGCCCTCTTGCAGCTCCAGGGCTCCTGTGCTTAGACTTTCATGTTTTTCTATCTGCAAATGTTATCCTTAGAGGACTTAAGACCAAAAAAAAAAAAAAAAAAAAAAAAAAAAAAAAAAGCTATTTTAGCTATTTTTATGTGGGAATGTTTGCAAATGCGTTAGCAATGTGTAATTGAATTACTAACTGAAAAAATATAATTAGAGTGCTGGAAGAATAGCTTTTCAGTGTTCCACAGCTTTTGTCTTTCAAGGAATCAAACTCTAAAGCAAGTTATGCACTCAAGAAATCTGTTTAGAATTGATAACATATGTCCTACTTTTAAAGCTTTGCCTTTAAAAGTTACATTATAATAATGAAGTGTAAATAGCAAACTTCAGTGATTTGCAAAAGCTACCAGGCTTGTGTCTTTTGTAAACTGGTTGATTTATGTGCTGTTTGCTGTTTTTGAGAACACAAAACAATTAATTTATGTGTGAAAAGAACAGTGAATTAATCCTAGAGAGCCCTGGAGCCTTTAAAGACCTGAATCATATGTTGAGCTCGTTTAAAACTTGCATAAGAAATTAATGTAGAATAAAGCCCTTTAATTTGAAAAGTGCATCCATAGTAGGTGTCCCTAGGATATCTTCTGGATCATTATTCAGAAAGGTTAAGGAGGACTTTTTTCTTTTTCTTTTTTTTATATTCAGTATGTATTTTCCAGTTACAGCTCAACATGGTGCATTTCAAGTCATAAAGAGCTAGAGATTTTAAAAAGAAACGGGGGGCTTTTTATTCACCTTCCACTTAATTTCCTTGCTGCCTTGCCAGTCCCAGCTTAATGAATGTAATTGCTACCTTTGATGAAAATACTATTATCAAGATCACACATTACATTGGAAAACAGTTTTTCTTTAAACACAGCTACTGCAGTCTCTAATTATGCATGTAACAAGTGGCTCCCGAACAAAAGAGCATGTTGTCTACAATTGCTAGGAATTGGAGCAAGGCAAATTTGAACAAAGGACAGATTAGATTTGCTCCATGCTCCACAAAGCCCATTCCCCTGATTAATTTCCTGCAAAAACTAAAACAATTCTCTCTTAAAAGAAGCTAACCCTCATCCCCAGAATGATCCATATGCCATTTGTGTCAATCTATATGATGATAATGGCTACAGATTTAAATTATTAACTATTAGATGTAGTAAAATAGGAAAGCTCTTTTATAAACTTACCTTTTCATATGTAAATAGGCAGTACAAGGACTTAAGGAACAAGGAACAAAAACCTGACTTTTCTCTGAAAATCAGGAGCAAGAAAGCACCCAGTAACTGGAAGTCTGAATTGTTCCTGTATAATCCAATTACTTTGTCAGTTATCCTGTGCTAGGTATTCTGCACAGGCACTGCAGCAGGACTATCAGGTCCCCTAATGTTGTGTTGGGTTTTCAAGAGTGACATGTTTGAAGACTGTGCTTCCTCTGTGTATGTACCTTAAAGGGAGTTCTTCTGAGAACTTTAATATACTTAAAGCATAAATGATTCTGTCAATGGGATCTACCAAGTCAAAATCAGAAATTGAAATTACAGTAATTTAAAACAGTGTTTTCTTTTTTTATTTGTATGCTTATAACATACATGATCCCTTGCTTTTGCCCACTGTGCCACATGCAGTGGACACAACAGGATATATATTAAAAAAAAAAAAAAATCCAGAATACTTCATAGTATTTACAAATCAAGATTGGGCGTGGACAGATTTAAACACTTATGTATATTATCTTTAAATAAATCTGGTGAGCAGAAACAGCAGAGTGGCCTCTAGCCCTGCGTCATCTCTTTTGCTCCAGCAAATAAGCCAAGCAAGAGCAAAGCGTAGCCCCAGAATGGGTGCTGCAGCTTGTAATGACCAGGGGTGCCCATTCAGCATTGCTCTCTGCCAGGTAGCATCCAAAGCTGCCTCTAATTGTAATAGTCCCTTCTATATGTTCATATAGATATATATTGTATATGCAATAGTCCTTATATATGTTATAGGCCTTCAATCACTTTGGTCTTTAGCATTTTTGGTGGTGAGTGGCTTGGATGGTGCCCATTCTGTTGCCACGAAGCTCTAGCTGGGCGGACTGCATGTGTGAAGTCCTCCAGGGCCAAAGCCAACGAGTGCAGAGCAGTGAAGTCTGCTCGTGGACCTTTTCAGGTGGTGCTAAACCTTTACTCTCTCTGAAGCCTATCTAAAAGATAAGAACAGTGAGACTTCTGTAGAGTTTTAAACTAAACAATCAACTACATCTTAGTAGGACTGGTTTATACTCTTGGCACATAAATTTGTTATATATTATCCATTTATTAGCTAAGAAAATCTCTAAGCTTCGTGACTATTGTCTGCACCCCCAATCCTTTCACACAAAGGACTCCTCTCCTCTGGATCTGTGATGCATTTAATGCACCATGTATGCAGGTCACTCTACTTCCCACGCTCCTGTAACGTCTAGTTTATATCTCGCCTAGACTGAAAAACTCTGGTCTCTAATGCTGTGCTTGAGCAATAGGTTTTATTTCCTGTACTGGGAGGATCACATTTAGTGTGAGTTAACCCGTGAATGTAAGATGCAGCACAAGATGAATGATTCTAAAATTAATCATGTGCAATGAACAGTAATAGGTTCCTGACCGTGAAGCTATTTTGCGAGAGTTAAAATGACAATGGCAGGGAGGGAAGGGAAAAGTTATCAATTCTGCTTTTAAGTGAATATTCAGTGTGAGCAGCTTTTGTGGATATCCAAGTGAAGGAGCACCCACATGTCCTCTTCCTTTGTGGGCCTTGTCCTACGAGGTCCTTCAGCCTCTGCTTCTCATCCAAATCACTAGAGGTTAAAGACCACATAGGAACTTCCAGGAACAAGTTGTGTCAGCTTTCAGCCAGCGCAAGCTTCCTTCAACCTCCTGGAGCTGAAGGGGTAAATTTGCACACATAGAGGCTCCCTGCATGATTTCTCATGTGTCTTTCTGTGGCTATGGCAAGTTTGGTCATTGGGCATGACGGGACTGCTCTCATGAAGCATTTCTAATCACTGATAGTGAGTGACGATGAGAAACCAAACATTGGGCTTCCAGTCAAGTACCCCATCTCTTACCTGGGTGCTTTTTCCCTTCTCCAAACCAGGACAAAAATATCAGGTCAAATCTCCTACTTTATCAGTTTTGTAAATTTACGGATTTCACTAAATCTTTTACAATCTGTTTTTTAATGAGCATCACCAACAGGAGCTCCAATCAAACTGGCAAACAGGATTAAAAAGAAATACAACTAATTAGATGTGAATCAAAGGAATTTAAAATCCAGACAAAACAGAGACAAACATTAGAAATCTTACCCAAATGGCTGTATTTACTGAGCTACTTAAAAAGCACAGGGAAGAAGGGATTCTCTGTGTTTTGGAATTTTCTGTCAGTCTGAGAAGGCGGGGGGGGAGCAAGACATTTTGATTTGGCACTGGGTGCTGTTTTAAGCCGTATCTTCCCTGGGGTGTCGATGCTCCTGCCCAGTGTAGCAGTTGTGCTCCTCTGGCTTAGTGCTACCAACCTGCCTTAGTGCCCCTCTGTGGCCCCTGTCCCTCCCCTCCCACCGACCTACATCCCAGGGGGGATTCAAAGTCTCTCTCACCTTGAGCATAAGCCGTAACAGATTAGTGATTAATAACAAGGCAGCTGTTGAGGGACTCATATTTTTATAAGCGATCACATCAAAATGATGTTAACAACATTGGCTTTTTAACTGTTGAGCTACTGGTAAAGGGTTTTGCGGGCTGCTGTTGACCATTTTGATATACTTAAGAATCAACTCTTTGATAGCATATTGTTCTGAAAGAGTGTCATTTAGCAGCTATTTAGCATCATAAGAGCCGTGACACCAGAGTTTGTTTTACCAGGCCGTGATGTGTCCCAAAATATTTATTTTTGTGTACTGAAAATTTAGTCTGTGTAGTATAAAGCACAACTTCATACAAGAAGTTATGTATTTCTAGAAAGCTTTCAACTTTAATATAGGGCTGTTCCTTTTGGAGTAGGAAAAGAGTAGGCAGACTCTTTTCCCTAGCCTACGTGCAGTTGTGTACCAGCACCAGGTATGGACCAGACAAGGAGGGATAGCAAAGGGGAGGGCCTTTAGTGCCAGCAGTGAGATGGCAGAGGTCTGGGTACCGGTGACCTGCGGCACCTTTCCACGCTGCAAGTGCCAGGGTCTTTGGATTCCCATGATGTCAGTGCAGAGTCCAGGGAGACAACCCTATTCTTTCTGCTTTTTTTCCCTTTTCTGTCACCAAAGGCCCTTTGTTTTCAGATTATTACTATCTTCTATGACTTGCTTTACTTGCAGATACTTCAAAATCTTTAAAATGTATCCTGTAGATTAAAAAAAAAAAAAAAAAAAAAAAATCTATGAGGGTAGAACTAATCAAAGTGTAATTAAGACATCAAATGAAATTACTTAGAACATCATAATAACCATGTTCATCCAAGTATCAGTATCACTAAGAATCTGAATAAAAAAACATTTGAGTCCTTGCTGTAGAAATGAAAATCTCCCATTTCCAAACATGTTTTCTTCAGTCTTTTGGATACAACCTCTCTTCTGATGATGGGATGTTACAGAGCTTGCTCTGGTGAGAAAGAAACATAAAGCCAGCTCTGTATTTGTTAGTCACTTGGCTACAAATGAGAGTGCCAAAAGGGAACAGGGTTATAACCGGTAGCTATAGAAGCTAGAGAATAAAAGCCGTATCTTTTTAAAATCCAGGGGTTTTTGAAGTTTAGTACCTCATCTTTCCCAAAATAAGTGTCAAGATAAATTTGGGGAAAGACATCTGTGTATTTTTCAGAAAAAGTGCTAGGCTGTAAGCGTTGTTGGCTTTGTTTTGCTCTTTAGGAATGAATCTGTTGTTGCCTGCAGTGGGTTTTAGGCCCTCGTTTTACTGTAACATTTAATACAGCACACTGCAAAAGGGCAGGCAGGAAAGCAGGTACAGCAGTTTAAGAGCGTGAATATTTAGCCCTTCGTCATATCAGCTCTGCCTGAGTCTCTAAAGAACTAATTCAAGAAGCTGAGCACAAGTATTAACGTTGGCACTCACAAGTTAAAATGATGTTAATGAAGTTAAAATGATTGGCAGTATAGTGAGTCCCATAAATAAATATTCTTCCAAGCACATTGATGTGGCACTTAATTATGCCGCCTTTAGCATAGATGTCATTTGGAATAAGTGTTTTTTCACAGGCATCCTCATAGCTCCTGATACAGAAGGAAAAAATCGTTGGTGCAAGAATCTCTTCATCTACAGCGATAACTTGCCCCTGCCTGATTCAAGAAGCTGAGAACGGGTCAGCTCGACTCACCTTCGCTTGCATGCATTGGTCATTTATTTCACACTCTTCCCCAAACTAGATGTATGATACAGAAAGGAGGAAAAAGTAGTTCAGGTTTAAGCTCTTATCACTAAAGTGAGTCTCCCGCTGCATTAAAAAACTATCCAGACATTGTAACAGGAATGGGTTCAGTTCTTATGTCATAAATTTGTGTGTGTAGAAAAAAGACTTATTGGTGAATTTAGCAGTATTTTTCGTTGAACTGGCAGTTGCTAACCATTACACCAGTATTTATTTGATTCTTAAAGAGCACAAAAGCATGGACTACAAATAAAGAAGATGGAGTAATAGCTTTTGACTGGACCACTAGCTTTAAACTTGAAATGAAGTGTCCAGTTTTGAGTTACTGTGTCCAAATGCCATTTGTACAGTTTGAAAAGTGGGGGCATTTTTCCAGCTTGTCACTGCTAGCTGTAGTTCATTCCGGTGAATGATATCACTGAAGGAGCAGTTGTTCTGCTATAAGTACTTCACTCATGACTGGAATGTATTAAATGTATTAATCTGTGCCTCAGAGTGTAATTTAGGGAAGCCCTACATTTGACACATTCTTGTACATCCTTATTTTATTGCCTTATCCTGCAGGTAACAATGTCTCAAAAGCAAAGAGACTGAATGAAGTTAAAATTACATGTCACAAATATTATATGCACTTTTGTTGCTCATTTTGCTGTCAGAATTACAGATTTTCAACAACATTAGTTTAAATATGTTTATGATTTGATTTACACCCCTGATGTCAAAATAAAATCTAAGCCAGGAATCCAGGCATCTCCCGTGATTTGGGAGATTAAATGAAGCTATGAGGGGAATGTTCCCATCCTCACAGCCACATCTTTAATGGCAAAACTCTGTCACAAACAGCATCTAGGCCAGCCAAGGAGAAGAAGTGAGGGCTGAGTTATCCTGAAGAGTATTTGTCAAACCTGCTTTAAGTTGGCAGAATAAAAATGTATTTTTCAAGCAAGGTTAGACCTTATGTCAACTAAGTGAACTCATAAAGCATTTATAGCCACCTCTTGACTATTCTGTATCGTAAATTTGCAATAGACTTAAGCCATAAGTGTACAATTTTGAGGTGCTGTGAGATGCTCTTGCCACTTTTATATTTTCCCCTATGTTGCTGTTGGCAATTAGAGAAGGGCATTATTAGTAATAGTGATGTGTAATTTTCTGAACTGACTTATGAGTTAGCACCTGCAGAAAGAAATCTATCTATTGCGGTCTAAGGCGGGTGCAGCTACCCCAGAACTGGTTGCAGGCAGATACATGGGCACGTGTAGTGCTGGGGTTATCAGTCTTGGATCCACGACAATTAAGGCAGTTCATTTTATTAGACTGAAAAGTACAATGCAAGTGGTTGTGCTGAAACCTGGCTTAGCTCTCATTCCTTTGTGTTATGAGGAATGCCTTTCGCCACGGGAACATCCCTTATTTATATTAAATCACAATTTCGTTGCAACAGCTGAAACCCGTGGTAGCCAGGTTTTGTCCCAGGTTATGCCAGCGCTGCACGGCAAGCCAACACTATTTACTATAAATACATCGGCCGCCTTTTCTTTTATTGACTTCCGTGTCTTCCCCTGTATACATTTCAAAATAAATATCCAGAGCTACCCACAGATTTTCCTACAGGGCCAAAGAGACTTTGCTATGGAGCGAGGCAATTCGTAAGCGGAGGGAAAAGCCCCAGTCCACCTGCAGGCATCGTTAGGCAGCAATGATGGGGATGATAGAGGAGATGGGAACAGTGACTGAACTCCGACCTTATCGATCGAGCCACCTCCACCCAGCTGAGTTGCTGCGGCCCAGTCAGCTGAAAAGGAATTTAAAGGGCAGTCGTCTTCCCTGTGAAGCCCTCCTGTCATTAATAATGTTTTCATCCATGACAGTGATAAACATGCGGTACTTGAGGAGAGTTTATTAAGGTCAGTCTATAAATAAAAATTAAAATTTAAAAAAATGGGTTTACACAGATGAACAGATGGATGAA
>VZSV01000093.1:3222533-3230033 GCA_013398735.1 Nothocercus julius | reverse complement strand
CTGGGTGTGCTTAGATACAGTGAGCGTTTGTTTTTGCTATAGGGACACTGTACCAAAGCCGAGACAGGCCCCTGTTGCTGTGCAATTTAGAGCAGAGCAGCCCCGACCGGCCCGGACCCCCCTGCCCTCGGCGCAGCCTCTCGCCACGGAGCCTCCTGAATTTTACCTGGGACAATCTGAGAAATTACAAAGAGAGGTCAGAGATTAGGTAAAAGAGTTGAGTTAAGGCAGCGTGAAACCACAGGCAGTAGGGAAAGATTTATTTTGCTGGATTTATATCAGCTCTTTAGGCCAGATTCCAGGTCTTGCAGCTACAATTCACGGTGGCAAGCGCTGCAGCTGGGCTCTTCATTCGAGCCGCATGGGAGCTTTATCACCCTTGTCCGCTCGGATGCTGTTTCCTATTTGCCAGCGGAGCCAATAGTGATTAAATGGTGTTTCTCAGCGTGCAGGTTGGAGCATTATTAGCTCTTATCTCTAATTGCCGCCGCTTTCAAAGTGTTTCGAACAGATGGCTCTAAGAGAATAAGAGTGAAAAGAGATCCTTTTGTACCTGTGACATACAGAAGATACTTGCTGGGGTTCCAGCTCAAACTTCAGGGGTTAAATGGGGAGGAAACAGGCCAAATCCCACCCTGGCTGTTGCAGAAGGAGGGAAGGGGAGATGCCCCTGCAACAGCACCCACAGGGGCTCGCGGGCCTCTGTCGGATCGCTCTGGGCCAGGAGTATTTACCTCTATTAAATCATCACCTTCCAAATGTTCAAGCTCATCAACAGATCGCGTGTTTCAAGGTGTAGCTGCATAAGCCCCACACACAAAAATTCCTCTTATTTTACTAACTACTTAAACACAAGGCTCCGACAGAAAGAAATTGTTCTCGTGATTCGTATTTTTCATCATTTGGTCATTAAACAGTGATGGATATAAACCTATGAAGTAACTAAACTGAACCTTTTAACAATCCATGAGCAATACTATCATTTCTTTAATAGAACTCGCTGACCGTGCCTTTCTCTGACACCATTTGTCATTTTCAGCATGCAATAATCAATAACTTGGCTTTGAAATAAATAATATAACAGTCACAATATATTATCTTTCAGGCTGGCCTTATACTAACCATAAAACAGGACTTGGGAAGATGAAAACTTTAGGTGCATGTTAAAAAATTAAATAAGAGAGAAAATGGGAGCAAGTTTTACATAGCTTCCCTGACAAATTCACTTGTAGGGTTTTTTTATTTCTCTGTTTAGGAAGCGATATATTTTTTTAAAACAACGCAAAGATCTTGGACCATCTGACTTCAAGTTTTGGGCAAGCGCCGTCCCCTCGATGGACGCGCCGCGGCGGCCGGGTACCAGATCGCAAGGCTCGCAGGCCCCAGCACCAGGCTGCTGTTATTCACCAGAGCAATTAAACACATGCTAAGTTTTAAACGTATGAGTGCTACATTAAAATCAATAGGGCCCAAGAGCGCGCCTAAATTAAACATGTGTTTCTAAACCCAGCTGGAGTTTAGCAAAGCAGCTCCCTGCCTCGCTGGCTGAAGCCCGACGCGCTTCCCGGCAGCGCCGGCCGGTGGGCGCCGGAGCCCGGGATCGCGCGGCGTCGCCGGAGAGCTGCTCCCTCCGGCACCCGGGCCACGGCCGTCCACGCGGCGCCGCAGAGGTGTCGGTGGTGCTTCCGTCTCTACCTGCCTATTGATTGATCCACCCGGGTAGAAAGGACAGGCTGGAGCACTGGGTGAGACAGAGCACAAGTGAGGGTGCGAGAGCAACCTTAGCGCTGCGTTTCCTCCTCTGATCAGGCCCTGCTTGAATACTAAAGTGGCCTTTGTATCTATTTTTCTTGCTTGAGTTTGGTCCAGGGCCATGAGGGCCTTCCATAACCCCTGGTCAAGCGGGGATTTATCACCCCTACCCCGCAGGGAATCTGCAGCCTTCCTTCGGAAACAGAGGTAAAGGAGAAAGAAGCTGGAACTGGTTTGGATGCAGGAGAACTCTCTTGGGAACAGATTGTTCCACAGAAGATCCATTTTCTAACTGGCCCTTCTTAGGAATGAAAACCCCAAATAGACTTTGTGTTGAAGGAAGAACTCCTGGCCTCTCACTGATCCCTGGTGCAGCTGCAGTCCCGTCTCCCAGTGATGCTCCTCACGCAGCCTCGTGCTGGAGGGTTTCCCGTCGCCGTGGTGTTTCCAGTCGCGCTCTTCAGGGACTGGTATTTCCTCATTAAGGAGAGAGGCTTGGGCTTGTGAGCAGCGAACTCGCTCCGGGTGCTGCGGCCGCGCTCCCCGTGAGCTGGCCGGAGGTTGGCCATGGCGGGAAGAGCCCAGGGCAGGGGGAGACCTCGCGCGGAGGAAACCTCGCAGTCGTCGCCGTGCAGAACAAGCAGTCCAGATGCCAACCACAGACTCTCCTCGGAACCGAGCAGCCCTTGTCACCCTTGTAGTTTGAAATAACGATTACAATTAAAAACACACAAGCTCCGCGCTAAGCGGCTTAGCTCCCTGCTGCAGCTCTAATTGATATGGCCCCAACACCAGCCGCCCAGATGAGCCACTTCGTCTTCCCGCTTTTGGAAGTCACTCAATCACCCTTTGCTTCAATCACCCCCGTCCCTCCCGCGGGTTCTGCGGGGCCGGAGCAGCGGTTTAGCGAACGAGCAATGAAGCCCTGGCCTCGGCCCGCATGCCCAGCAGCTCTGGCGAACACAACTCATTAATATCATGTTGTCCTTTTAGGAAGAGTGGGTTTTTTTAGGAGGTGATTTAATTTGACTTGCTGTCTTACATTTCAACAGACCTGGAGACCACAGTCAGGGGGATGAGCTGGGAGAGGACAGGCAAGAAGGAAACTTTTAGGACCGCTGCAGGGAGGTAACTGGAGTCCGTAGAGCATTTGTTCAATGTAATATCAGCAAGTGAACCTAAAAATAGTGTCTCTGATGCTGTGTGTGTGTGACTGATATTAAAAATGACTGATTTAAAAGAAAGTGCTTCACCTCTGTTGCCAGCCAGGAAGGCAGGTCTGTAGTATTCTCAGACTTAAATGCTGCCAGTATTTCACGTTAGGATAGTCATAAAGTTAAAGGTTAATAGGCTGTACAAATGACAGAGTTTAAAGGGGAAAAAAATGAAGATGGGAAGATTTCTAGCACTTAGGGAATATTTTAAAAATGAAGCTCCTCTGTCTAATGTAATTCTTTCTTCATTCTTTCTCACGCTGTTGATCATTATTGAAAATATTTCTATTTGCATAAGTGATTTCTCCTTCACTGCCCATCTCTGTTTGCTTTTTGAATGATCATGACTTCCCATAGTACATGGTGAGTCATAACCTGGCTGCTGCAGTAACAGTCCAGTGCCCTGAGACTGCGAAGGCGAAATTCAAGCTGTAGTTTTGGAGGGAGGAGGGATAGGGGCATGCAGGGAATGAGGAAGGGTTTTATTTAATTGTGAGTCATTAGGATGGGCAGGTAGAGGAGCAAGGCAAGCAGTGCACTGCTGGAAAGGGAGTTTGGTTGTGGAGTTTGGGGTATTTTTGCATGTGAAGATAGGAAGGATCAGATCCAGGTAGCTTCGAGGCCTGGTTATGTGAAGGCTCTCACTGTCTCCACCATTTGGGAGGTAAATAGAAGGTCAAAGTGCTACTGGGCTTTGACATCTGGTGGTTCTGATACTTCCACAGCTGCTTGTGGCTACAGCTTTGATTCTACTCCATCCTTTGGATACTTTTACCTTTTCTGCAACATGTCCTCAAAAACGTGCAGGGCCCAAGAGAAGCTGAAGTCAAATTCTGGATTACTGTGTTCTGTGGTGGTGACTCAAGATTGCACCCAAACCTCCTCATACTAAGTGGAATCACATATTTTCACAAATTTCTAAGACATCTCCTGGAATCTTGAATATCTACACTTTATTTTCTTCCTTCCTTCTTGTCTTGAGTTTGTATCTGGTCTTTGGTGTCTGCTATGCTGTACATCTTCCTGCATCAGCTAGAACATGATAAAAATACCTTAAAAAGTGAAACCAGAGGTAAACCCACTATAACTTACATCCTTGCTTTTTCCTGTGCCGACTAGTGTGCTGAGTAAAAGGAGCAAAAGGGCTTCAAGGACTAAAATGCTTGCAATGAACGGGATTTATTTTATCACTTCTTCCATGGAAAACTTTTGCAAGACCTTCAGTAATGCATGTGCAGAGCATTTTCTTCATCTGAATCTGTCTGGGAATCCTCTTTCCCCATTGCTCCACTCACCTCCATGGAGCTGAAGCATCCTGCTGGGGAAAGGAAATGTTTTTCCCTCCACATTTGTGGCCAAAATATTCTTCTAGACTCAGGAGTTCTATAGTACAGAGTAAGGTGCAAGGTTCTGGCTTCCTGCTCCTCAACTCTTCCTTCGCAGCTGTTGCATGCAGCTGCTTGAGTCGCTGGAGCCTCCCTCCCTTGGCACCAGTTTTCCTTTGAAAAAAAGGGAAAGAAAGAAGAGGCCATGCCTGAGAGTTGAGTGAGGAAAATGATGCCTGTAGCCTTTTATTAGCTTCATTCACTTTAGTATGTCTGCCTTGTATGCCAAGAAAAGTATAAACAAATGGCAAGTTATTGGTTTTTCAATAACAGGGTTTAAGCCAAGGATATAAAAAACATACTCTACCTGACAGTATTTATGAAACAATTAATATTGTCAATGTCTTTTCCAACTCCTCAAAGTTACATAAACTGTATAAAAAACGATATATCTCTAAGAAGTACAAAGAAAAACACCAGCTGCAGAGTACACAGAGCAGTGTGCCAACACTACTGGAGAGAGAAACGATTTGCATGTCTTCTTGTAAAATGCTTTGATATTAAAATAAACCAAGGTGCAATCCTCCTGACAAAGGATGTCAGAAGTCCCCCTCTTTTAGCTGGCAACCCCAGAATTGATATACAGGGGACTATATAAGCAGCGCTGGGTCTCCGGCCCTTCTTCTCGCCCCAGGCCCACCCGCAGCTCCTTGCCCTCCCTGCCCCCCGGCCAGCCCCGGCGCGCCCGGCCCCGCGGGTGCTGCTGGCGCTGGCCGCGGTGCTGAAGGCGGCGCGGGCAGGGCTGCCCTCCCCGGCAGAGCGCCGCGGGATCGGGCTGCTCCCACCCAAACCCGCAAACACCCTGGCCAGGGCTTCACGCGCAGCCCGGGTTCCCCGAGGGAAGGCGAATTCCCTCCGCATTCCCTTTATTTTTACTCCCCCAGCCCTGATAATCACCTGAAAATTCAGAGCTACTTATCGGTAATGCTGCGTGCTGGGAAGCCTTCCAGTCAATAGGTTATCGTTTCAGGGCTTGTTGATGAAGGCGAAGGGCATCATCAAGGGCATGGGGAAATCCTGATCGGTGTTCTGCCGTCTTAGACCAGCTTCAGTGCTTTGCAAATGTAATTCTCTGCAAAAGAATAAAACCAGAGTTTCTAATCGTATCCTCTCCCTCATATCACTCTTTGCTCCCAGTGAGCCTTTCCTAAACTAGTCAAACCATGCCCATCTCATGAATGCGTTGTCTTGATTGCTGCTTTTATTAAAATTCCTACTGGTGACAAGTATGGTGAGTTAGGTGTTATTTCAGCGATGAAACAATATTATCGCACACACATAGAAAACAAAAACAAAAACAGAAGCAAAAAAACAAAAACAGGGATATCATCCCCTGCACTCCCACTGCCAAGAGGCTGTGTGGGCAGGACACACAGTCTTGTACAGAGACCTGCAAGAGAGGATCCTGTTTGCCGTGGCTGATACACACAGGGTGCATTTGTGCATTTTGTTTGGCTCTAAATCTAACCTTCCTGCTATGTCTTTCCTGGCATGTGCCTTTTCTTCAATCAAGTTTATTAATAATGAATTTCCAGTATGTTTTGCTGATGTTTACCTAAAATGTATTAAAAAGATTTTCTATGTGGTGTCTGTCTGTCCGTTAGATCTCCAGTATATTTTATTCAGTATTCTACATATATTCAGCATGCTATATGAATGTGAAGCTCTGATCCAAAAAAGGGATGATTTGGAGTTTAATTTTAGAGGAATAAACTCTTGTCCTAGTGAAATTATTTCTTGGCCCTAAGCAAGGTAATTGAGCCCTTTCTACTTCTGCTGCTTCATCTTTATAATGTGGGTTTGAATATTTATCATAATATAGGGAAAGAAAATTCATTATCTAGGATTAGGTTTTCCCCAGACTCTACAGTGATGCTATGTGGAAAAAAAAAAGCCCAGAAATTTTGGAAACCTGGAGCAGAAGTTCCTGTGGAAGCATAAACTGCCTCCATCACTCATTTATTTATCAAAGACACAAATTATTTGGGGGATCTGCTGACTTAGAACAAGCTGGTTCACACTATGAAATTTGTTTTTTAAAAAATGTTATTATAGCTAATATTCAGTGTAACTCTTGTACAATGGCCAAGGATCTGTGGTATAACATAAGAGTCCTTTTACGAAGCTGATTTTTGAGTCAATGGACTGTAACACTTTTGAATCAATGATTATTTAAGAACTCCTAAAACTGCACATTGTTTAGCTGCTATGCACAAAAACGTTGGATCTATTCTGCTCTCTGTTGGCTGCAAAAGGATAATTTAGATCTGAGGGCTGAGTGTGGATTACAACAATTCTTTTTTTTTTTTTTTTTTTTCCTAGTCATTCCAGTAAAACATTGACGATGAATATTTACATCTCTTCTTGATTTTGGGGGGAGCTGAAATTACCAAGCTCTTTTTAGGTCTGTTTCCAGGGAGACCCAAAAACGTTTGTTAAATAAATAAATAAATAAATAAACAAAAGTAGCCAATTTTAGCCAGGAGTATACCTTTTGTTTTTAGAGTTTACAGCATGATATTCAAGCACTAGTCTTCAGTTTTAGAACCAAGAGCTGTAAATTTACGATCTGTCTTATGTTCTCTGGATATTTCTCTCCTTTCAGGTTTTGGAACGGGTGAGATGAGTAACAATAAGAATCATTTGTTTGAATGGGATCTCAGATGATCAGCCCATATTCTGTGCAAGAAACTTCCCGTGCTACTTTTCATGAGAGATTTCCTCCAGTCTGTATTAGGTGACCCCTACTCTGTGAGTTCACTTAAGAAAGTGATAAATCGTGCGCACATGAATAATGGCAACACAGAGACGTCTGTACTTGCTAGGAATTACTGATGATTTGGACTGATGTTTGGCAAGGCTTAATCTGGCTTCCATGACTGTTTAATATTTGGGGAGATGTTGCCACTATGTAATACTGGAAAATACATGAAGTGGCTGGCTGGCAAGGTCACAGTGACGAAAGCAAGGGGTATGTTGTGTGCATGAGTCTGCGGTGACTTCAGAGCGCATGATCACCTTCTATAGAGAGCAAGAGAAAGACTGTATTTAGATGACATTATCTGCCTATCAATTCTGTGAGCATGGATTTATTCCATATTACGTGGCAATTTGCAACAGAATTTGGTTCATGTAAGTGCCACATCATA